>CAJNOP010002666.1:0-16374 GCA_905250075.1 Rotaria sp. Silwood1
TTGTTTATAACCAAAAATAAGATCAATCCATTGATGAAGATGTGCTGCAATGTAATCTGTTTCGTCGGCTTCATATGTTGTTTTTTCAACAGATAAAAGTGAAGTATTTTATTTTTGGTTATACTACTATAAGTAGCTTTCAAGAACAGGAATATATGATTACCACAGAAGCCTATCAAGAAATTACGAGCAATCATTTTTATGTTGTCAAATAACTTAAATGTTGTCATGAAATTACTCACTTATATTTTATAAAAAATTAACAGAAAAAACAACTGCTAAATAACAATATAATAAGAGTCAAGTAAACTCGAAATTGTGTAAAGTCAAAATGCTGACTTAAATTTTCTTCTCGATGTTTTAAAAATTGTTTTCAAGTCATGTTTTATGATTAACAATAATGAAGCCTCGCCAATTGTGGTCCTTTAGCTGATAGCATTATTTTATTGTTACATTGTTAATGAATCAATTATTAGTCAACTATTTATACTTAATTAGGCAGTAGTATGAATCATCAATAAAAAAGATGCTGTATGTACGTTTCTATGGCAACTTCAGCAACACTTAACTTGCATATCTTTGTGTGCAAGCATGAATATCTAGACTGAATAGTTGAATATCTGAAATTCCAATATTCTATTTACTAAATTCAGCTTTCAAATTTGACAGATGTGATTTATTATGTGAAATAAGTATTTTTGAGTTTTCACCACAGACACGTTGATAAGGAGAGACTTCATGGCGTGATGTGTGTACAGAATACATTATATGCACTTCGACTTCTTTCGTTTCACTCTTTAGACGGTTTGCATTACACTTTTGATTTTTTTGCCTTATTTACTCTCGTTGCCTTGTGCACATTCTGGTTACCTTAGATGCATACAGAAAGATCAATCATTTTGTGTTTTTCATATTGAGGTTTATTGAATATAGTATCCATTTCATCACGAATATTTCGTCAAGGTATTTCGATGTTTTCACTTTAGACGGAAATAAACAATAAAAAAAAGTACCAAAATACCTGTATTAATGCTTACAATCCATTAAATGTAAGTACAACATCTACACATAACCGTAACTGTTTCTTCTTCCTTTAACGACAGAACTTTTTTTGTTCTTTCACATTCCATCACAACAACGTCAATAGAAACTAATAACGATACACAAGCCATAATTTTTTGACTCATAAAGTGTTCACATTACAAACAAAGTGATACTGCATAATCAATACATAATAATATATATTCGATATTTCTGCACGCTCGAAAATTTGAAGCAGACGATAAACTATTCGATCGTTCGACTACATTAAAGCACGCTCTATTAGCACATCAGCAACATGCCTGATAAAAAAACTACTGTAATTGGTGTAGTCCTCACTGTGGTAAGTTTATGCGGCTTACCAATCTCGCTGGCTCAAATCATTGTTGGTAGCTTATATATCGATCAATGTCCGGCCAATCCAATGATGTCAACTTTTAATATAGTGTCTGGCATTCTTGGTATCGTAGCATCATTCTTATTTTTGATTGCTGGTATACTTCACTTAATAGACAAAGCAGGCAATACATGGACAATTGTCACATTGATAGGTGGCTGTATCTTTTACGCTTTTTTTGTTCCATGGTATGTGTACGGTGGAACATTGACTTCGGTAGACAAGACTGCAAAATTACGACAAAGTACTGACTCTAGTGACAGAAGCACATACTGCATATCACGTATTCAACAATCTATTGATGCCATAGTTCTAATGTATTGGATATCAATGGTAATCGTAGTTATTTGTGCTGTAGTAATGTTTGCGAAAAGCAGATGACATAGAGATGTTTCTTTTTGTCGTTAATTGAAATTTGTCAAACTCTGTTTGCATTTATTTTTTAAATAATACTCAAGTGGTCCTGAATTTTCTTTTTGAATTAGCATAGTTGAGAAATTTATGACAAAAGATGAAGTTTTAAAATGGACATTAAGCATTATATCAAAAGGCATTTAAAAATAATGCTCTAAACTCTTTCGTGGTTTATGAATTTGATAGTTTATTAAAGCAAGGGTATATGAAAACAAAAAAGGGTTATGAAAAATACAGAACAGTCTACTGTTTTAGAATTCAATGAGAAAATTTTTTTATTTCACATTCAAGAGTATATAACTCTACTTTTTTTGAAAGAGGATCTATTATTCTATGGTTAAGGACAGATTATTTTACGTTTCTAGGAATACGGTTTATTATGATGAATGTGAAATATGAATGCCAATCTTGGTGCGAATGTAAGTGAGGGGTGTGGATGTGAATGTACATGAGAGGCGTGAATGTACCTGTAGATTTAAGTGAAGCGGTAGGGTTGTGGATGTAGTTGAAGAGGGGGGGGGGGGAGAGATTGGCTGTAGGTGTAGATATGAATGAGTGGTTAGGATGTTGATATGGCTATTGACTAGTGTATTTATTTACACCCACATACGGTGACTGGACAATTCGTCGCCGGACAATTCGTCGCACACGTAATTAATTGTAACAAAATTAATATGTATGTAAGACAAATTTTTATCGATAGAGAGTCACTTAATTATGAATGATAAATAATTTTATTCAAGAGAAACAAAAATTAACACAGAAAAACAAAAAAAATAATTCTATCTATATTGAGTGACATTATTCTGTTTTTGGAATCTTTTATATTAAATCTTTAGATTAATTGATTTTTCTCAATCTTCTCAAAATCGTATTAGAAAATTGGATTTGGCTTTCGAATGATAACACAGTTATTCAAAAATCAATATTTATTCATTAATTGAAAAACAAATTCACTTAAGTCAATTAAGAAAAGGGACATAAGTTCATTCATATGAATTAATTACGTATGCGACGAATTGTCCATGCGACGAACTGTCCATGCGACGAATTGTCTGACGACTAATTGTCCGTGCAACGAATAGTCTGCGACGAATAGTCCGCGACAAATTGTCCGTGCGACGAATTGTCCTAGCGCCCACATACGTATCCACATCAACACCCACAACCAAAATTCCATGTCGTCTCATAAAAGAGAATTTTACAAGAAATGGGAGAACAACCAGTGGCGGAAACGGGAGTCAGATGAAAGATAGTTGAAGATGTACAATAATGAATAGAATGATTCTAACAAGAAAATATTAGTTCTTGTATAAAAAATTTCCATTCTATCATTAAAAATCGGTTTGCTTTGCCCATATTACTGACGCACAAAAAAAAAGCACACGACACAAACCCTAATACTATTAGCGGTACAATGCATTGAGACAGCAGTACACGTTAGTCAATAGTAGTTTTCACTATGAACTTTCAAAATGACCAACTTCGGAAAGTATTCGTAGGAAATACTTAGACTTTCACTTGACAACTCCTAACAAATATAGCAACATCCAATAGAGAACGAAATTTTGCACCTCGTATAAATACACAGAGAGTCAATGTAAGTTCTAGAGTAACAATAGAAATAAAATTTACTGTTAGAGTAGAATCAGAAACTCAGTACTTGTGATTAGACCACCTCTTTTCACTCGATGAACCCTATCGACAATTTTACTTTTCGATAGACATTGCAACTCTGCACCTTCGAAAAGCAAATAGTAAACCTACCAAAATCATACGATGCATCTACAGAAGAAAAAATCGAATCTAGTTCTAACTTTACTTACATGACCTCTGTATTTTTTATTGATCTTGACAATGATAAAAATTTTTGGCTAACCATTGAGTAAAACATAGCCCCCTTTGTTTTCCTATCTATTTTATCCATAAAACAACAATTCGCAAAAAAACAAGATTTGAACAATTACTTTTTATCAATTCGAAGGCTTTCGCTAAATTTAAAACGTATCTATTCAAACGAATTGGAATGAATGTTTTTCTCTAAAAATGCAAACAAAACACCAAATAACGTGGTCCATATGATATATTATATTAGTATAAACAGCATGCACCAATGATAAAATAATTAGGATGTACGAATTGATCAAAAAAGATACTTACTTTAGGAAACAAAGGAAAATATGAGTTTCGATTATCTTCTACAATGTGAATCGGATCAATCCATATCATCATCATCATTTCGATTAGAGCATAGGTACCAAAGGAATTAGATAAATCGAAGATGATTCTGGAACATAACCTCAGGTTCATTCTCTTGTTAGTTTGCTTAGATTCGTCAGATTCTTACCAAGAGATATAAGGTCTTACGTTTCTAACAAAAGATACACATTGACACAAAATATTTTCACTAGATAAATTTTTCATTCCGTCTTTTTTTTTCTATTCATAAATCTGAATTTTTCTTGAGTAATACTCAATATTTCTGAGATATATGCGTATGTATCGTTGGTCTCTATGAGTTCCATATCTAAAATAGATAATTTTGAGGATTGTAAAAGCACAAATGATATTCATTAAGAGGAACATTTCAATTTACAAATAGAAAAAAAGCAAAGATTCCAGTAAAAATATTTATTCAAAGGAAATATTGTAGATGCCTATTTTATTCAACTGAAATTCTTTACAACACTATAAGTTCGTTCATTAGAGATAGGAAACATAAAAAGAAAAGAAAAATAGATGGTATTTTCATAATGCATCCATTTCATCGTTGAAGGAATAGAACAAAGGAAGAGATCTAAAGAAGCGAAAAAGATGAAAATATAAATGAAGGATGGCTATTATCCGTATTAATTGTAAAATTTTAGTTGGGAAGAGCTAAAAACTTTGTATATCCGAGAGCATTATTGGTCAAATTAATAGGTTATAAAAATACTTGAACTTTTATTTACAACAAAACAACTACCATTCCTTGATAGTTTAGACAAGAAATGAACACTAGCGGGGTCAACATTGTGGGCTATAGGAAGCTCAGGTCCCTACCTCCCTCGCTCCCAGTTTCGTCAGTAGAAGTGAGTAAAAAAAGTACAAGCTAGGTTACAATTTAAATAAAGTATTGTGATGGCGATAAATAGAAATATACTGTATATGTTCTTCTCAAAAATAAACTCTTTTAATAAATAAAAAGTGTTATAAATATAATGCTCTAGTTACGGATCACTAGAAATTTTTTGAAGAGCTGTAAAAAGCACTGTATGACTAATCGCTACATAGAAAAAAAATTAACAAGGTTCTGACCTCGTTATGATCTTATCTATAATTTAGCCAACGGGCTTCAGAGATATTGTTAACAAGATAAACTTGTTTTATTCATTTGCTCCTGTTCTGTGTATTATCTAACTATTTCTTTCTTTCCCAGTATTCAAGTACATCCAACTGTACTTTAGTCATATGTTTATCTTAATAACAACACTGTTTAAACAATATATTTTTAAGTGTGATATCCGAAGTGTTTGTGTTTATATAAGCAGATTTTTATTTCTTACAAAGACATTTCTACATAAAATATGAATCCAAATATTTATTTAATTTGTTTGTAAAATAACTCATTTTTTTTCTCAAAACAAACACATTATAAACATTGCACTCTAACGCGTTGCTAAGCAAATCGTTGTTTTCAATGAAAGAATGTTAAAAAAAAGGCGTCCAAATGCATAACAAATAAATAAGTGAAACCCATAAAAGCACCCTCATACGAATGACGTCATAAATATTGTTGATTGGAGAAAAAAAGGCGTTACTGATGACAATAAAGATGAATTTAAATACGTTGCATATAAAATTGATGTGCTGAATTGTAAAAATAGCAGTGTTTTTTCTAAAAGTCGACTTTGAAACGCTCTTTTGTATTAATTTTCTATTCAATAAACTGCCTGATGCGTCATAGCAATCATATACAGTGCAAAGTTCATTGATAACAGTTTTGTGACATAAACGTGTAGGCGGATATCCAATTCATACTCTGTCAAGTTTAATAAAAAATATTATTTCAGATTAATAACATACTAACTAAATCAAAATCTGTCCTTGGTTGGAGTTTTCCGTCAATTATTAGTTTTTGTTCAAATTAGAACCTACTCTGCGAACTTTTCACATATGAAATAAAAATAAAAACACCATGTGCGTTGAGAGCTGCTAATATCTTTGTGTCAATTTCGTCAAAAACAAAACTATGCCACAGATGAAGCTTTTTACTTAGTGAAACAGTCAGATGGCAAAAATCGAGAAGAGAAATACAATCACATTGGAATTGATAAATACAAAGAAGAAAAGCTGCTGAAATCTTTATCTCGACGTGAACAACAAAGTGTTTTCGCGTTAGTACGAACATTAAATCATGTTATGACAGATGAGCTTTAGAAATTTTGCTTCGAACATTCAGGCGCCGTCCGCTGCTACTTTAAGAGAAATTATGAATGCTTTTTAGATTACTGAGAGCACTTTATAATTTTGTTACTTAAGGTGCACATTGGACGTAGTAGTTGCTACTAAAATCTAGTTTCCCAACTCCGAAATATTGTCAACAATGTTGAAAATTCTGATGACCAAGAGGTCTGTCAGAATTATGCATTAAATGTGTAAAGAAACCGAATTTTTTTAGTCGTCTATGATGCTACCGTTATATTAGTTGTTCCTACAACACATAACTTCCATCAAAATGACTCTATTTATGCATTTCGTCGAAATAGACAGAGTCATGATTAATGATCGATGAAGTTTCGAAAGGTGAATGAATTGTTTAAAAATGCTGTCATTCATTAAAGGAAAAGAAAAGTTGTCTATGTCACACAGACGCTGTTACTGTCTTCCAGTTTAAATAGAGCCATGCAATAGAGTCCAGATTAGTCTTAAACGTTGTTAATTTTGTCTAGAGGAACAAACAGGATAATTCCGAATAGAATCAAGACTGTGGAGATAGGATTGAAAAAAAAACGAAAAACTACTATCTGGAAATTTCACTCATTCCCGTCTCTACTTCATAGATGTTTTACATATGTGGACTCTGTATTGTAAAGGTGTATATACTCTTCGTTCAATGAAATAAGAAAAAAGAGCTATGAGTCATACGTTTTATTGTAGTTGTTGATTGTAGGTACGTTGCTAGATCTTACTCATGTATCTTTGTTACTTATTCTAGTTTGACAGTACCAACATTTTCACGAAAGTTATCTAGAATGATGATCTTATCACTGCAAATTCTCCTGTTCTACATAAATTTTTGTTCATCTGGTGCAAAACCAAGTTGTTTTATGTACAGCAATTGATGAGGGACAACTGAATATTTTAGATAGTGAGCGGGTAGTCTATGCGGATGTGTTTGGATGTAAGAGATTGGAAAACTGACGCGACGTAGTCCTTTCACACTACTCGAAAAAAATTCAACGACCTTGATTAGAAGTTTTTCAAATCATCTAAAGAAACATCTATGATTAATATTTCTTATGATCTATTCTGTTCAACTATTTGCCAGCATTTTATAGTTAAACGATAACAAAATCTACAAAGTGTTGAAGCTTCTTGAAGGCTTGATCTTTCACACGAAATACAAGATAATATCGCTTTATGGCACAATAAGCTCCATATATTATGATCAACGAACGAAAGCTGAACCAAAGTGTTATCTGGCTAACTATTGATCGGTCCTGAAAGACTGAAAAGGAAGAAACCGTGGTGGAAAATGAAAACTAACTGACAGTTTACATGATTGAAAGGATTTCTACGATTAACACTAATCAGCAACAGGATTGTCGAATCAAACCGACAGGATATGCGTATGGGTGTGAATGAATACTCATCTCAGACACACCTAGACTATTATTAATTTCTGACAACTTCGTCGTTAGTAACAAGCAAGATAATGCCATACTGCATGCTTGAAATCTGAAACACCTGCGTTTCCGATATTATCGCTTTTGTACTCTGACTATTTCAACGAGGTCATCAAACATTACTGGCAGTTTTGGCGTTTATTGTTCGTTTTTCTATGCAACAGCATGTAGCATGAAAAGTGAATTCTATTGAACGACGTCTCATGATCTGTTGATTCTTCATATATTTACCATTGTAACAGGGTTCATGCGCTTCTGTTGTGATCTAATTACAGCGTTCATTGAAGGTAACAGACAAAATAGATCTTTTCTTTCTCTGAGATCGAGCTGAACACGTATTTATAAAGGAACCATGGTACTTATTGTCGAATTGACACAATATAGTGAAGTAAGAAAATAAGCACTTCAGAGTGACTCATTATGAGTCGCTAATTACTGCGTTATGATCACCTCAAAGCAAAATATAGCTTGCTGTATTGAGTATATTTAAAGTAAAACTGTAGGATTTTCAATCAAAGAAAATGATCATTTTGAAGAGAAACTTGATATTTAGTGCAATAGTTTTGTTCTACTGCGTATTTAGAAAGTATTGTTTGTATTATTTTTATGTAAAAAAATTTGGCCGTTTTAATCGAGAAAAAGCACTTTTTGGACAAACTTTATGAAAATGTGCAATTTACTCTTTTGCGATGTTGAATAGAGTACAACGAAAAACAATTTTGTTTTGACAAATAATACAAATTATTCAGAAAGAGAGCCGAAAATTTTATTCTCTATGAGCAATTTGGCTGTTAATTGCGTACACAAACGCGACTCGTTACCAGTTAAAACAATCTTCCGAAAAGTGTACAAAGGTGAAAAAAAGAGAGAAATACAAATATTCTTTTCGTTCTCGTCATTATGTGCTTAAAGACGAGAAAGGCTTCTTTGTAAAGACATCGATTAGCTATTCCGAGAAACATGTCTTCTGAGCTATCAAATGGTCTCAATGATGATGATTTTATTGTCGTTTGGATTGAAGAAGATAATATCGATACGAAACATTCAGTCAGCACTCGATTTGGTCATGCAACTCATGCTATTCACACATTTGATGATGTTGAAAAATGTATTGATTTCGTCCGAACAGCCAAGAACGAGAGCATTTTTCTTATTATTTCAGAATTATCGATACATAAATTCATCTTTGAGCTTCATGAATTCCCACAACTTCATTCGATCTATATCATCTCTTCGCATATGTTATCGTCGGATGATGAAAATCCAACAATACATAAGAAAGTGAGAGGTGCTTTTTCAGATGTTCTCTCACTTTTTGAGCATCTCACACAAGATATTCGAGTAGCAGAAGCAACAATTACACCGATGAGTATTTTTAATTCGAGTTTGACATCATGTGATTATTTCAATGCTCCTGTTTGTTCTTTTATTTTTTCACATTTACTGAAAGAGATCATACTTGAACATAAAAATAATAATCGATTACAACATCAATTTATTGAATTTTGTCGAGAAAAATATGCTAACAACGAGGGAGAATTAAAAATTATAAATGAATTTGATGATCATTATAAAAACCATTCACCAGCATGGTGGTATACAAGGGAATGTTTCCTGTACAAAATGCTCAATAAAGCTCTTCGAGTACAAGATATTGATATTTTGTTCACAATGAGGTTTTTTATTCGAGATTTACATGATCAAATTGAGCAAGTTCATTCGACCATGTTGGCCAAAAGAACTCATGTTTTATATCGAGGCCAAGGGTGAGTGTTTTGTGATTATAGACTTTTTGTTTTTGAAAATTTCATTTTCACAGATTGCTCCATGAAGTATTCAAAACATTAAAGAAAAACATAAATGGTATTTTGTCTTTTAATAATTTCATTTTGGCCAGTAGCAGTCGTGATATTTCACTTCACTTTGCTCAACACTCACTCGATAAAGACAATATTGTTCCTGTTATCTTCGAAATTCATATTGACACATCCATCCAATCGACACCATTCGCATCATTAGATAAAATCGGTTATTTTCCCACTGAAACTGAAATGCTGTTTTCTATGCATTCGATTTTTCGGATTGGAGATATTGAATACATGGAGAATCATATTTGGAATATTCGATTAACATTGATCAATGATGATGATCCCCATTTACGTTCGCTTACTAATTTCATCCAAACCGAAATTCAAGGTTCTAATACTATGCTTCGTTTGGGATCGTTCATGTTGAAAGTGCATGAATGGGACAAAGCGAAAAGTATTTTCGAATTTGTTCTTAGTGATGCGACGCCCAACAGTAAAAACGAACTTGCCTATATTGAAGATTGCTTTGGAAGAATCTATGATAAGAAAAATGATTGGAAAAAATCACGGAAGCATTATCAAAGATCGCTCGACATCAAACGGACCTATCTAACCGATGAGGATCCACAATTGGCTTCGACTCACACTCATCTTGGCTCGGTGCTCGGAAAAATGGGCAAATTCGATTCGGCAATGGAGCAATATCGATATGCACTTGACATCGAACTGAAATCTTCCGTTCCCGATAAAAAAACAGTTGGGTATGTGTTATATGAGCATTGGTGATCTACTTCTTCAGCTTGGCCATTTTGAAGAAGCACGTAAAAATCTTAAGAACGCTTTAAAGATTCAACTTGATATTCTTCCATTTACTCATCCTGATTTGGCTAAAACACGCACTCATTTATTTGATGCTTGCTATTCAATGGGCGATTACTTTACAGCACTTGAACAAGCAAAAGCATTACTGCGCATAGCCCAAAAATCCTATCCAGCCAATCATTTTCAAATTGCCATTGCTCACAACAATATTTCTGCTACTTTAGACAAACTCGAACGATATGAAGAAGCACTTGAAGAAGTTGAAAAAGCGGTAAAAATTGGACAACATACTTATCCATTGGGCCATTCTGAAATGAGTGATATGGAGAATTTGTTAGAGATAGTTCGCTGGAAGAACACGCAACTCGTTGATCTTCATTAATAGAATTTTATACTGAATTAGGTTCGAAAATAAAATAAAATAAAATTGACAATTACATTTTCACACATCTAGAATAAAAAGTATTAGCGGACCTCCGAAGAAAAATTTTAAATATTTCCGTCATTTGTCAGATCACGAAGAAATATGCAAAGAACCGATATATGAAAGTTCGGATATTAAAGTTCAACGACTCACCAAACACTGTATGACAAGAAACCACACATTGACTATTCTCTTTCTTTATTTTTAGGTTTTCGTTCTAAATATTTTCTCTTTTGGATTTTGAGATGCATTCAAATGGTTCAAATCAAACTTCTAAAATGTTTTTTGTTTGATTTTATGATCATTAATAAGCGTTGAGAGAATTCATTTTCTTTGCTGTCGAGTATTTTAGTCAAGGCAAAATGTTTATTTCAAAAATCATTACTACAATTGACAGCTTTCGAACAGATATTTTTCTCTGGACACCTACATTGATTTATTCAAGTCGATGATTCTTTGACTTTATGAATCAGTTGTTTCATACAAAGTTTTTGTCGTCCTCTGAAGACCTCCTCAAATAAATCTTCAGATCGGAGCCAAGAAACAAATGAATAGCTTTCGAAAGAATTCCCAGAGAATTAGTCTGAAAAAAACTAATTAGTTTCGACCAATACCTACGAAAATAGTAAAGAAAAGTTGATTCATTTCATGGTAACATTCTAATATTTACCGTGATAACTATTCGTAAGAGCTCCTGAGTAGAACACAATATTAATGCAAAGCATGTCGGCTGTGACGTAATTTATGCGAGAAATGCATCGGTTAAAAATGTGATCATCATCAATCCAACATTCTACCACATATAAAACTGAGCGTCAGAAATTGATGAATGTTGGCGAAACGAACTTTGACTATCAGCAGTATATGTCTTGGAATAAAAAGCAATTATTAACATAATCTACTTACGAGATAGACAATGGCTGATGCAAAGAATGTCTGTAAGGAGACAGAACGAGATATACACACATATCAAATCATTATTCGACAATATATATATATTATATAAATGTACAAAAGATGTTCATAAACTAGTTCGCGAGTTTATCTGTGACTCAACGAAATAATAGAGAATTTCTCTAAAGATCATTAGGAGATTTTGTAATGATATATGAGTCATGCATGAATAGAACTAAACAATTAAATTCAATGAAGGCGAACTGAAATTTCAATCTTTCCAAATGATAATTAACTCATGTTTCTCAAGTAGCATTCATCAAGGATTCTAAAAATCAAAGCAATGGCGTTTTCATCATGACCTCTAGAGCAATTTTAATGTATTCAAATATCATGGACTAAAACAAATATTTTCATCATATTCATTGCATTTGATTGATTAAAATGTGCGTTTTAGTCGATCAAATTGCACATGTTAAAATTAATACCTGTTTTATATTCTAAAATGTCACTTTTTTTTCTTGTCTTTTGCCATAAATCCCATGTAATTGGCGACTTTTTTTTCTTTTTCAAGTTCTTAGGGAATATCATCAAATTTTACTGCTTAACCCTTAAAAGCCGAAGTGGCTTTCGCTTATAAAAATGAGAATCTAATTAGAAAAACAGAGATTATGGATCCTCAGTATACTCGTACTATAGTTAAAAATAATTACCTTCTTCTTATTCTGGACCTACGCAACCTCCTTTGGCAGGAATATCCATCCGTGTAAAAATTCGAGAAAATAGGAATTTCGATCTGAAACTTTGCCTCTAGATAGTTTTGATAATACTTAATATGCTCCAAAATTTTCACTTAGAACGGATGCTTTCTTGCTGAGATATTCAAAATCCAAAAACCAGCTAAATTTTGCTAAAAATTGCTAAAAACTTCAACATTCTGTATCTCGCGAAAGAAACAACAGTTGTTCCTGAAAATTTTGAAACTTCCTAAACACTACTAGGGCTATGTATGAGCCAAGTTTCATATTAGAAATACATTGTTTTGATTCTTCTATGAGGCTGAATGTCTCACCGAAGGAATTTTTTATTGATCACGGCACAATCTGTTAATAGATCGGTTAAAAGATTCTAGAGCGCTGACATTGAATAGCTTGATGATAGGCTTAAGAGTTTAACGTAAAATAAACTACACTGTATGTCGCTTTTCCGAATAGATACAACTTTAGGGAAGAAAGGTGTTATTGAAAAAAGTCATCAATCCCAAAAGGTGTTTTGCTACGCCTGACAGCCACCTGAACACTACATTTTGGTCTAGGTATGGCCTCGAAAGTCATATCAATCCAGAAAAATATTGGTTTTTGTCTATAACATTTTTATAAGATTTTGATTACAATTATTTAAATGTCCCTTGGAAGGGACATTCGGCTCTTAAGGGTTAATATTGGTTTCTTTTCAGTGGCACGCATGAACATAACTAGATCTACGTAGTCGAAGATACACTTTGCTTTTGGAGTACAACTACTCTCTAAGAATAATTGACATCATTCTCATTTCAGCAATGGACTTGCATGTTCATGCCAAGGCTTTGTGCTCATAAATCCAAATAGGAAATACAATTACTGACAGACATAAGCAATACCATGATAATTGGGATCAATTGCTATTCATACATCTTTTCATCTTCCACAACTAAGGCCAATTTGAATTTAAGAACACATTTGAAAATAAGTATCAAGGATACTGCATCTCATCATTGCATTGAAATCATTGCATACGTTATGAACGGCTATTAATCTACATTGTACTTAAACATCTTCATTTTTCTTACTAGCTATTGATTAACATCAATATCTGTATCTATTTGTACATATCACACCAAGATAACCAACTTTTTTACACCAAGCATTTTATGTACAATCATTTTTTGTACAAGTAGATTCAGATATTATAATAGATTATGTGAGTGTATTATTGTATATGATTGAAAGAAAATTCAAAGAGAAGAAACTATTAGACTACTCATTTTCTATGATGTGGTTTGAAGCTGAAAGCAACTGGTCTTACATAACTGTTCATTTTGCATGACGCCATGGCAAGAATGTAAGAATACGTGTTTTGCTATAGCAAAGAAAACATTTAAATATTGCTTTGATGCTGCATGGAACGTGTTACAGTTCATCTCATAGTCAGTTTTAATAACATGATTTTATTGCAACCACAAGACGAAACGAACGAAAACCCAAATAAATCACTTATGCTTTACTTAGATCTACTATTTGTTTTCGTGAGCAGATACAAATTATGTTCAGTCATCACAAATTTTATATCGTTGATTGTTTTTTTTTTTGGCACTACACTTCGCCATCACAGCCATCTTCAACTTATTTAGCTATCATCAATACGACAAAAGAGGCAAACAACAATTGTTTCCATGATTTCGAATTTATTGGCTAAGGAAAAGATTGCACGAATAGTAATCATTTTAGAATTTTTCCAAAAATTGATAGCCATACCTTCAGACAATAAGCTGTAGTCGCTAGGTTTTTGAATCGCTAACGCACGGATAAAATAAGAGAGAAGGGTGCGCTGGTGAACGTGTGGATGAGGAAATGACACCAGCCGACACCACCCAGGCAGTCAAGATCGAAAAAAAAACGCGTTTAAACGCATTATTTTAACGTTTTTTTTCGCTTGAAAACGCTTCGAAAAACGGTAAAAGCGCACATTCTAACATGTATAAACGCGATATTTTGTCTTTTAAGTGAAAAAAACGCGTTTATATGCGTTGCTCAAGCGTTTAAAAGTCGTTTTTTGCTGGAAAACGCGTTACAAAACGTTAAAAGCGCACATTTCAACGCGTAAAAACGAGTTTTTTCTCTATTGTTGACTGACTGGGCAGAGATATGCATCGCGACGTGGTGAACTGTATAAAACGTTGCTACTGCTGAGATGTTGTTCAAGGAATTCTGTGAAAATCTCTTCTGCTACTGTGCCAAATTAGCATAGCTGGACTGAACCCATCAGACTCAATCTTGATTCTGACTGTACAACCTGTAGACACTAGAATTGAGTGCAAATTCATCCAATTTTACAGTTTCAAAAAAAAAGAAAGAAGCTACCTTTGCCGTGATGATATCTTTAAAGTATCATCTGCGCTGCTGATGCCGTCGCAGCGATGTTAGCAATGTCGCCATGGGTATCTCTCATCTACGCTCACACTTTGACACCTCATCCTTGCCTGCACTCAAATTTCACTCTTAGAATTCTGCCTCACATTCAACATGGATTAATTACATCCAAAATAGTTTCAATAAGTCTACCCGAAATATTAAAAATACCTTTTTTTGTTGTAATAGAATTAATCCAATGAATTAATTTACTAATTAAGTCAAACATTTCAAATAATTGATGCTAATTATATTTCTGAATACAAAAACAAGGTTGAATGGCATCAACGGAACTAAATCAAATAAATTATTGATTGCATTCTTTGATTCGCATATCCAAAGGTACTTTTTTTTTCATTCATTAATAGAAATGTTAATTATTACTGTTGATTTCTTTTCTTAATTTATATTTTAAATAGAAATTTTAAATACATGGCTTTATGATTCACTTATTTTTGGACTAATGTGCAAATTAAAAAGGATAAGGTGCACAAATATATAATGATTAAAAATAATTAAAAGAATTAAATTAATGAACCGGACATAAAATCAAAGAAAAACAGCAATAGCTATCACAAAACATGAGCACAAAAAAAAGCATTAATAAGAATAAACAAACAACTGAGTCTAAATCGAGAAGAAGAAGATGATAACGGATACAAACGATTAATAAAGAAAAAAGAGAATGTATTTGAGTTAGAAAATAAAGAGAGTTCACAATGACGAGATAAAAAATTACTAAATCTGACAGATGAAATAAAAACAAAACAATAATAATAACTGTCAAGAAAAACAGATACCCTTTTTTTAAAACAATAAATAAAAATAAGTTGCTCGTTTATTTTTGATTTTTTGAATGGACTTTTTAGCATTACTTTTTTACAGGCGTTAATACAAATATTTTTCCACCTTTAACAGAAACGAGTAAATGACTTGAATCTTTTGTTAAATAAAGACTATTGATTTGTGTTCGAAGACGAGTAGTTTGAATTGTTGTCATTCTTTCATAGTAATAAAAATGAAACTATTAAATATTAATTTAATAAATTAAAAATTCTTACTCAAACATATCTTTAATGATAATTCTTGCGAAAACTGATGGTGTTGATTCCGGTTTTTCTTTAGAAGTTGAATAATGATTAACAGCAAGTATAATATATTGATCAGTTAAAAGCATATCAACAATATTATATTCAAATTTTCTTGTACGAATAAGATAACCATTAATTGAATATAAAAATAAATATGTATCTTCATTTGTTGTCTGTACAAGAATATGTCGTTCATCTGATAATTTTAAATTAATAATTGGATCATAACTCGCATCAGTTGGTCGTAATGTACGTACATAAATTCCATGTTCAATTGTATAAATATTACAAGTACCATCTAATGAACCTGAAACAATAAGATCAAGTTCAGATGAAACACAAACACATGTTATTTCAGCAGTATGGCCATAGAGTGTCTTTTCTGGTATAATAATTGATGTTGTATCTTGATCATTAATATTTATTAT
>CAJNOP010002667.1:0-16371 GCA_905250075.1 Rotaria sp. Silwood1
TTGTTTATAACCAAAAATAAGATCAATCCATTGATGAAGATGTGCTGCAATGTAATCTGTTTCGTCAGCTTCATATGTTGTTTTTTCAACAGATAAAAGTGAAGTATTTTATTTTGGTTATACTACTATAAGTAGCTTTCAAGAACAGGAATATATGATTACCACAGAAGCCTATCAAGAAATTACGAGCAATCATTTTTATGTTGTCAAATAACTTAAATGTTGTCATGAAATTACTCACTTATATTTTATAAAAAATTAACAGAAAAAACAACTGCTAAATAACAATATAATAAGAGTCAAGTAAACTCGAAATTGTGTAAAGTCAAAATGCTGACTTAAATTTTCTTCTCGATGTTTTAAAAATTGTTTTCAAGTCATGTTTTATGATTAACAATAATGAAGCCTCGCCAATTGTGGTCCTTTAGCTGATAGCATTATTTTATTGTTACATTGTTAATGAATCAATTATTAGTCAACTATTTATACTTAATTAGGCAGTAGTATGAATCATCAATAAAAAAGATGCTGTATGTACGTTTCTATGGCAACTTCAGCAACACTTAACTTGCATATCTTTGTGTGCAAGCATGAATATCTAGACTGAATAGTTGAATATCTGAAATTCCAATATTCTATTTACTAAATTCAGCTTTCAAATTTGACAGATGTGATTTATTATGTGAAATAAGTATTTTTGAGTTTTCACCACAGACACGTTGATAAGGAGAGACTTCATGGCGTGATGTGTGTACAGAATACATTATATGCACTTCGACTTCTTTCGTTTCACTCTTTAGACGGTTTGCATTACACTTTTGATTTTTTTGCCTTATTTACTCTCGTTGCCTTGTGCACATTCTGGTTACCTTAGATGCATACAGAAAGATCAATCATTTTGTGTTTTTCATATGGAGGTTTATTGAATATAGTATCCATTTCATCACGAATATTTCGTCAAGGTATTTCGATGTTTTCACTTTAGACGGAAATAAACAATAAAAAAAAGTACCAAAATACCTGTATTAATGCTTACAATCCATTAAATGTAAGTACAACATCTACACATAACCGTAACTGTTTCTTCTTCCTTTAACGACAGAACTTTTTTTGTTCTTTCACATTCCATCACAACAACGTCAATAGAAACTAATAACGATACACAAGCCATAATTTTTTGACTCATAAAGTGTTCACATTACAAACAAAGTGATACTGCATAATCAATACATAATAATATATATTCGATATTTCTGCACGCTCGAAAATTTGAAGCAGACGATAAACTATTCGATCGTTCGACTACATTAAAGCACTCTTTATTAGCACATCAGCAACATGCCTGATAAAAAAACTACTGTAATTGGTGTAGTCCTCACTGTGGTAAGTTTATGCGGCTTACCAATCTCGCTGGCTCAAATCATTGTTGGTAGCTTATATATCGATCAATGTCCGGCCAATCCAATGATGTCAACTTTTAATATAGTGTCTGGCATTCTTGGTATCGTAGCATCATTCTTATTTTTGATTGCTGGTATACTTCACTTAATAGACAAAGCAGGCAATACATGGACAATTGTCACATTGATAGGTGGCTGTATCTTTTACGCTTTTTTTGTTCCATGGTATGTGTACGGTGGAACATTGACTTCGGTAGACAAGACTGCAAAATTACGACAAAGTACTGACTCTAGTGACAGAAGCACATACTGCATATCACGTATTCAACAATCTATTGATGCCATAGTTCTAATGTATTGGATATCAATGGTAATCGTAGTTATTTGTGCTGTAGTAATGTTTGCGAAAAGCAGATGACATAGAGATGTTTCTTTTTGTCGTTAATTGAAATTTGTCAAACTCTGTTTGCATTTATTTTTTAAATAATACTCAAGTGGTCCTGAATTTTCTTTTTGAATTAGCATAGTTGAGAAATTTATGACAAAAGATGAAGTTTTAAAATGGACATTAAGCATTATATCAAAAGGCATTTAAAAATAATGCTCTAAACTCTTTCGTGGTTTATGAATTTGATAGTTTATTAAAGCAAGGGTATATGAAAACAAAAAAGGGTTATGAAAAATACAGAACAGTCTACTGTTTTAGAATTCAATGAGAAAATTTTTTTATTTCATACTCAAGAGTATATAACTCTACTTTTTTTGAAAGAGGATCTATTATTCTATGGTTAAGGACAGATTATTTTAGGTTTCTAGGAATACGGTTTATTATGATGAATGTGAAATATGAATGCCAATCTTGGTGCGCATGTAAGTGAGGGGTGTGGATGTGAATGTACATGAGAGGCGTGAATGTACCTGTAGATTTAAGTGAAGCGGTAGGGTTGTGGATGTAGTTGAAGAGGGGGGGGGGGGAGAGATTGGCTGTAGGTGTAGATATGAATGAGTGGTTAGGATGTTGATATGGCTATTGACTAGTGTATTTATTTACACCCACATACGGTGACTGGACAATTCGTCGCCGGACAATTCGTCGCACACGTAATTAATTGTAACAAAATTAATATGTATGTAAGACAAATTTTTATCGATAGAGAGTCACTTAATTATGAATGATAAATAATTTTATTCAAGAGAAACAAAAATTAACACAGAAAAACAAAAAAAATAATTCTATCTATATTGAGTGACATTATTCTGTTTTTGGAATCTTTTATATTAAATCTTTAGATTAATTGATTTTTCTCAATCTTCTCAAAATCGTATTAGAAAATTGGATTTGGCTTTCGAATGATAACACAGTTATTCAAAAATCAATATTTATTCATTAATTGAAAAACAAATTCACTTAAGTCAATTAAGAAAAGGGACATAAGTTCATTCATATGAATTAATTACGTATGCGACGAATTGTCCATGCGACGAACTGTCCATGCGACGAATTGTCTGACGACTAATTGTCCGTGCAACGAATAGTCTGCGACGAATAGTCCGCGACAAATTGTCCGTGCGACGAATTGTCCTAGCGCCCACATACGTATCCACATCAACACCCACAACCAAAATTCCATGTCGTCTCATAAAAGAGAATTTTACAAGAAATGGGAGAACAACCAGTGGCGGAAACGGGAGTCAGATGAAAGATAGTTGAAGATGTACAATAATGAATAGAATGATTCTAACAAGAAAATATTAGTTCTTGTATAAAAAATTTCCATTCTATCATTAAAAATCGGTTTGCTTTGCCCATATTACTGACGCACAAAAAAAAAGCACACGACACAAACCCTAATACTATTAGCGGTACAATGCATTGAGACAGCAGTACACGTTAGTCAATAGTAGTTTTCACTATGAACTTTCAAAATGACCAACTTCGGAAAGTATTCGTAGGAAATACTTAGACTTTCACTTGACAACTCCTAACAAATATAGCAACATCCAATAGAGAACGAAATTTTGCACCTCGTATAAATACACAGAGAGTCAATGTAAGTTCTAGAGTAACAATAGAAATAAAATTTACTGTTAGAGTAGAATCAGAAACTCAGTACTTGTGATTAGACCACCTCTTTTCACTCGATGAACCCTATCGACAATTTTACTTTTCGATAGACATTGCAACTCTGCACCTTCGAAAAGCAAATAGTAAACCTACCAAAATCATACGATGCATCTACAGAAGAAAAAATCGAATCTAGTTCTAACTTTACTTACATGACCTCTGTATTTTTTATTGATCTTGACAATGATAAAAATTTTTGGCTAACCATTGAGTAAAACATAGCCCCCTTTGTTTTCCTATCTATTTTATCCATAAAACAACAATTCGCAAAAAAACAAGATTTGAACAATTACTTTTTATCAATTCGAAGGCTTTCGCTAAATTTAAAACGTATCTATTCAAACGAATTGGAATGAATGTTTTTCTCTAAAAATGCAAACAAAACACCAAATAACGTGGTCCATATGATATATTATATTAGTATAAACAGCATGCACCAATGATAAAATAATTAGGATGTACGAATTGATCAAAAAAGATACTTACTTTAGGAAACAAAGGAAAATATGAGTTTCGATTATCTTCTACAATGTGAATCGGATCAATCCATATCATCATCATCATTTCGATTAGAGCATAGGTACCAAAGGAATTAGATAAATCGAAGATGATTCTGGAACATAACCTCAGGTTTATTCTTTTGTTAGTTTGCTTAGATTCGTCAGATTCTCACCAAGAGATATAAGGTCTTACGTTTCTAACACAAGATACACATTGACACAAAATATTTTCACTAGATAAATTTTTCATTCCGTCTTTTTTTTCTATTCATAAATCTGAATTTTTCTTGAGTAATACTCAATATTTCTGAGATATATGCGTATGTATCGTTGGTCTCTATGAGTTCCATATCTAAAATAGATAATTTTGAGGATTGTAAAAGCACAAATGATATTCATTAAGAGGAACATTTCAATTTACAAATAGAAAAAAAGCAAAGATTCCAGTAAAAATATTTATTCAAAGGAAATATTGTAGATGCCTATTTTATTCAACTGAAATTCTTTACAACACTATAAGTTCGTTCATTAGAGATAGGAAACATAAAAAGAAAAGAAAAATAGATGGTATTTTCATAATGCATCCATTTCATCGTTGAAGGAATAGAACAAAGGAAGAGATCTAAAGAAGCGAAAAAGATGAAAATATAAATGAAGGATGGCTATTATCCGTATTAATTGTAAAATTTTAGTTGGGAAGAGCTAAAAACTTTGTATATCCGAGAGCATTATTGGTCAAATTAATAGGTTATAAAAATACTTGAACTTTTATTTACAACAAAACAACTACCATTCCTTGATAGTTTAGACAAGAAATGAACACTAGCGGGGTCAACATTGTGGGCTATAGGAAGCTCAGGTCCCTACCTCCCTCGCTCCCAGTTTCGTCAGTAGAAGTGAGTAAAAAAAGTACAAGCTAGGTTACAATTTAAATAAAGTATTGTGATGGCGATAAATAGAAATATACTGTATATGTTCTTCTCAAAAATAAACTCTTTTAATAAATAAAAAGTGTTATAAATATAATGCTCTAGTTACGGATCACTAGAAATTTTTTGAAGAGCTGTAAAAAGCACTGTATGACTAATCGCTACATAGAAAAAAAATTAACAAGGTTCTGACCTCGTTATGATCTTATCTATAATTTAGCCAACGGGCTTCAGAGATATTGTTAACAAGATAAACTTGTTTTATTCATTTGCTCCTGTTCTGTGTATTATCTAACTATTTCTTTCTTTCCCAGTATTCAAGTACATCCAACTGTACTTTAGTCATATGTTTATCTTAATAACAACACTGTTTAAACAATATATTTTTAAGTGTGATATCCGAAGTGTTTGTGTTTATATAAGCAGATTTTTATTTCTTACAAAGACATTTCTACATAAAATATGAATCCAAATATTTATTTAATTTGTTTGTAAAATAACTCATTTTTTTTCTCAAAACAAACACATTATAAACATTGCACTCTAACGCGTTGCTAAGCAAATCGTTGTTTTCAATGAAAGAATGTTAAAAAAAAGGCGTCCAAATGCATAACAAATAAATAAGTGAAACCCATAAAAGCACCCTCATACGAATGACGTCATAAATATTGTTGATTGGAGAAAAAAAGGCGTTACTGATGACAATAAAGATGAATTTAAATACGTTGCATATAAAATTGATGTGCTGAATTGTAAAAATAGCAGTGTTTTTTCTAAAAGTCGACTTTGAAACGCTCTTTTGTATTAATTTTCTATTCAATAAACTGCCTGATGCGTCATAGCAATCATATACAGTGCAAAGTTCATTGATAACAGTTTTGTGACATAAACGTGTAGGCGGATATCCAATTCATACTCTGTCAAGTTTAATAAAAAATATTATTTCAGATTAATAACATACTAACTAAATCAAAATCTGTCCTTGGTTGGAGTTTTCCGTCAATTATTAGTTTTTGTTCAAATTAGAACCTACTCTGCGAACTTTTCACATATGAAATAAAAATAAAAACACCATGTGCGTTGAGAGCTGCTAATATCTTTGTGTCAATTTCGTCAAAAACAAAACTATGCCACAGATGAAGCTTTTTACTTAGTGAAACAGTCAGATGGCAAAAATCGAGAAGAGAAATACAATCACATTGGAATTGATAAATACAAAGAAGAAAAGCTGCTGAAATCTTTATCTCGACGTGAACAACAAAGTGTTTTCGCGTTAGTACGAACATTAAATCATGTTATGACAGATGAGCTTTAGAAATTTTGCTTCGAACATTCAGGCGCCGTCCGCTGCTACTTTAAGAGAAATTATGAATGCTTTTTAGATTACTGAGAGCACTTTATAATTTTGTTACTTAAGGTGCACATTGGACGTAGTAGTTGCTACTAAAATCTAGTTTCCCAACTCCGAAATATTGTCAACAATGTTGAAAATTCTGATGACCAAGAGGTCTGTCAGAATTATGCATTAAATGTGTAAAGAAACCGAATTTTTTTAGTCGTCTATGATGCTACCGTTATATTAGTTGTTCCTACAACACATAACTTCCATCAAAATGACTCTATTTATGCATTTCGTCGAAATAGACAGAGTCATGATTAATGATCGATGAAGTTTCGAAAGGTGAATGAATTGTTTAAAAATGCTGTCATTCATTAAAGGAAAAGAAAAGTTGTCTATGTCACACAGACGCTGTTACTGTCTTCCAGTTTAAATAGAGCCATGCAATAGAGTCCAGATTAGTCTTAAACGTTGTTAATTTTGTCTAGAGGAACAAACAGGATAATTCCGAATAGAATCAAGACTGTGGAGATAGGATTGAAAAAAAAACGAAAAACTACTATCTGGAAATTTCACTCATTCCCGTCTCTACTTCATAGATGTTTTACATATGTGGACTCTGTATTGTAAAGGTGTATATACTCTTCGTTCAATGAAATAAGAAAAAAGAGCTATGAGTCATACGTTTTATTGTAGTTGTTGATTGTAGGTACGTTGCTAGATCTTACTCATGTATCTTTGTTACTTATTCTAGTTTGACAGTACCAACATTTTCACGAAAGTTATCTAGAATGATGATCTTATCACTGCAAATTCTCCTGTTCTACATAAATTTTTGTTCATCTGGTGCAAAACCAAGTTGTTTTATGTACAGCAATTGATGAGGGACAACTGAATATTTTAGATAGTGAGCGGGTAGTCTATGCGGATGTGTTTGGATGTAAGAGATTGGAAAACTGACGCGACGTAGTCCTTTCACACTACTCGAAAAAAATTCAACGACCTTGATTAGAAGTTTTTCAAATCATCTAAAGAAACATCTATGATTAATATTTCTTATGATCTATTCTGTTCAACTATTTGCCAGCATTTTATAGTTAAACGATAACAAAATCTACAAAGTGTTGAAGCTTCTTGAAGGCTTGATCTTTCACACGAAATACAAGATAATATCGCTTTATGGCACAATAAGCTCCATATATTATGATCAACGAACGAAAGCTGAACCAAAGTGTTATCTGGCTAACTATTGATCGGTCCTGAAAGACTGAAAAGGAAGAAACCGTGGTGGAAAATGAAAACTAACTGACAGTTTACATGATTGAAAGGATTTCTACGATTAACACTAATCAGCAACAGGATTGTCGAATCAAACCGACAGGATATGCGTATGGGTGTGAATGAATACTCATCTCAGACACACCTAGACTATTATTAATTTCTGACAACTTCGTCGTTAGTAACAAGCAAGATAATGCCATACTGCATGCTTGAAATCTGAAACACCTGCGTTTCCGATATTATCGCTTTTGTACTCTGACTATTTCAACGAGGTCATCAAACATTACTGGCAGTTTTGGCGTTTATTGTTCGTTTTTCTATGCAACAGCATGTAGCATGAAAAGTGAATTCTATTGAACGACGTCTCATGATCTGTTGATTCTTCATATATTTACCATTGTAACAGGGTTCATGCGCTTCTGTTGTGATCTAATTACAGCGTTCATTGAAGGTAACAGACAAAATAGATCTTTTCTTTCTCTGAGATCGAGCTGAACACGTATTTATAAAGGAACCATGGTACTTATTGTCGAATTGACACAATATAGTGAAGTAAGAAAATAAGCACTTCAGAGTGACTCATTATGAGTCGCTAATTACTGCGTTATGATCACCTCAAAGCAAAATATAGCTTGCTGTATTGAGTATATTTAAAGTAAAACTGTAGGATTTTCAATCAAAGAAAATGATCATTTTGAAGAGAAACTTGATATTTAGTGCAATAGTTTTGTTCTACTGCGTATTTAGAAAGTATTGTTTGTATTATTTTTATGTAAAAAAATTTGGCCGTTTTAATCGAGAAAAAGCACTTTTTGGACAAACTTTATGAAAATGTGCAATTTACTCTTTTGCGATGTTGAATAGAGTACAACGAAAAACAATTTTGTTTTGACAAATAATACAAATTATTCAGAAAGAGAGCCGAAAATTTTATTCTCTATGAGCAATTTGGCTGTTAATTGCGTACACAAACGCGACTCGTTACCAGTTAAAACAATCTTCCGAAAAGTGTACAAAGGTGAAAAAAAGAGAGAAATACAAATATTCTTTTCGTTCTCGTCATTATGTGCTTAAAGACGAGAAAGGCTTCTTTGTAAAGACATCGATTAGCTATTCCGAGAAACATGTCTTCTGAGCTATCAAATGGTCTCAATGATGATGATTTTATTGTCGTTTGGATTGAAGAAGATAATATCGATACGAAACATTCAGTCAGCACTCGATTTGGTCATGCAACTCATGCTATTCACACATTTGATGATGTTGAAAAATGTATTGATTTCGTCCGAACAGCCAAGAACGAGAGCATTTTTCTTATTATTTCAGAATTATCGATACATAAATTCATCTTTGAGCTTCATGAATTCCCACAACTTCATTCGATCTATATCATCTCTTCGCATATGTTATCGTCGGATGATGAAAATCCAACAATACATAAGAAAGTGAGAGGTGCTTTTTCAGATGTTCTCTCACTTTTTGAGCATCTCACACAAGATATTCGAGTAGCAGAAGCAACAATTACACCGATGAGTATTTTTAATTCGAGTTTGACATCATGTGATTATTTCAATGCTCCTGTTTGTTCTTTTATTTTTTCACATTTACTGAAAGAGATCATACTTGAACATAAAAATAATAATCGATTACAACATCAATTTATTGAATTTTGTCGAGAAAAATATGCTAACAACGAGGGAGAATTAAAAATTATAAATGAATTTGATGATCATTATAAAAACCATTCACCAGCATGGTGGTATACAAGGGAATGTTTCCTGTACAAAATGCTCAATAAAGCTCTTCGAGTACAAGATATTGATATTTTGTTCACAATGAGGTTTTTTATTCGAGATTTACATGATCAAATTGAGCAAGTTCATTCGACCATGTTGGCCAAAAGAACTCATGTTTTATATCGAGGCCAAGGGTGAGTGTTTTGTGATTATAGACTTTTTGTTTTTGAAAATTTCATTTTCACAGATTGCTCCATGAAGTATTCAAAACATTAAAGAAAAACATAAATGGTATTTTGTCTTTTAATAATTTCATTTTGGCCAGTAGCAGTCGTGATATTTCACTTCACTTTGCTCAACACTCACTCGATAAAGACAATATTGTTCCTGTTATCTTCGAAATTCATATTGACACATCCATCCAATCGACACCATTCGCATCATTAGATAAAATCGGTTATTTTCCCACTGAAACTGAAATGCTGTTTTCTATGCATTCGATTTTTCGGATTGGAGATATTGAATACATGGAGAATCATATTTGGAATATTCGATTAACATTGATCAATGATGATGATCCCCATTTACGTTCGCTTACTAATTTCATCCAAACCGAAATTCAAGGTTCTAATACTATGCTTCGTTTGGGATCGTTCATGTTGAAAGTGCATGAATGGGACAAAGCGAAAAGTATTTTCGAATTTGTTCTTAGTGATGCGACGCCCAACAGTAAAAACGAACTTGCCTATATTGAAGATTGCTTTGGAAGAATCTATGATAAGAAAAATGATTGGAAAAAATCACGGAAGCATTATCAAAGATCGCTCGACATCAAACGGACCTATCTAACCGATGAGGATCCACAATTGGCTTCGACTCACACTCATCTTGGCTCGGTGCTCGGAAAAATGGGCAAATTCGATTCGGCAATGGAGCAATATCGATATGCACTTGACATCGAACTGAAATCTTCCGTTCCCGATAAAAAAACAGTTGGGTATGTGTTATATGAGCATTGGTGATCTACTTCTTCAGCTTGGCCATTTTGAAGAAGCACGTAAAAATCTTAAGAACGCTTTAAAGATTCAACTTGATATTCTTCCATTTACTCATCCTGATTTGGCTAAAACACGCACTCATTTATTTGATGCTTGCTATTCAATGGGCGATTACTTTACAGCACTTGAACAAGCAAAAGCATTACTGCGCATAGCCCAAAAATCCTATCCAGCCAATCATTTTCAAATTGCCATTGCTCACAACAATATTTCTGCTACTTTAGACAAACTCGAACGATATGAAGAAGCACTTGAAGAAGTTGAAAAAGCGGTAAAAATTGGACAACATACTTATCCATTGGGCCATTCTGAAATGAGTGATATGGAGAATTTGTTAGAGATAGTTCGCTGGAAGAACACGCAACTCGTTGATCTTCATTAATAGAATTTTATACTGAATTAGGTTCGAAAATAAAATAAAATAAAATTGACAATTACATTTTCACACATCTAGAATAAAAAGTATTAGCGGACCTCCGAAGAAAAATTTTAAATATTTCCGTCATTTGTCAGATCACGAAGAAATATGCAAAGAACCGATATATGAAAGTTCGGATATTAAAGTTCAACGACTCACCAAACACTGTATGACAAGAAACCACACATTGACTATTCTCTTTCTTTATTTTTAGGTTTTCGTTCTAAATATTTTCTCTTTTGGATTTTGAGATGCATTGAAATGGTTCAAATCAAACTTCTAAAATGTTTTTTGTTTGATTTTATGATCATTAATAAGGGTTGAGAGAATTCATTCTCTTTGCTGTCGAGTATTTTAGTCAAGGCAAAATGTTTATTTCAAAAATCAGTACTACAATTGACAGCTTTCGAACAGATATTTTTCTCTGGACACCTACATTGATTTAATTAAGTCGATGATTCTTTGACTTTATGTATCAGTTGTTTCATACAAAGTTTTTGTCATCCTCTGAAGACCTCCTCAAATATATCTTCAGATCGGAGTCAGGAAACAAATGAATAGCTTTCGAAAGAATTTCCAGAGAATTAGCCTGAAAAAAACCAATTAATTTCGACCTATACCTACGAAAATAGTAAAGAAAAGTTGATTCATTTCATGGTAACATTCTAATATTTACTGTGATAACTATTCGTAAGAGCTCCTGAGTAGAACACAATATTAATGCAAAGCATGTCGGCTGTGACGTAATTTATGCGAGAAATGCATCGGTTAAAAATGTGATCATCATCAATCCAACATTCTACCACATATAAAACTGAGCGTCAGAAATTGATGAATGTTGGCGAAACGAACTTTGACTATCAGCAGTATATGTCTTGGAATAAAAAGCAATTATTAACATAATCTACTTACGAGATAGACAATGGCTGATGCAAAGAATGTCTGTAAGGAGACAGAACGAGATATACACACATATCAAATCATTATTCGACAATATATATATATTATATAAATGTACAAAAGATGTTCATAAACTAGTTCGCGAGTTTATCTGTGACTCAACGAAATAATAGAGAATTTCTCTAAAGATCATTAGGAGATTTTGTAATGATATATGAGTCATGCATGAATAGAACTAAACAATTAAATTCAATGAAGGCGAACTGAAATTTCAATCTTTCCAAATGATAATTAACTCATGTTTCTCAAGTAGCATTCATCAAGGATTCTAAAAATCAAAGCAATGGCGTTTTCATCATGACCTCTAGAGCAATTTTAATGTATTCAAATATCATGGACTAAAACAAATATTTTCATCATATTCATTGCATTTGATTGATTAAAATGTGCGTTTTAGTCGATCAAATTGCACATGTTAAAATTAATACCTGTTTTATATTCTAAAATGTCACTTTTTTTTCTTGTCTTTTGCCATAAATCCCATGTAATTGGCGACTTTTTTTTCTTTTTCAAGTTCTTAGGGAATATCATCAAATTTTACTGCTTAACCCTTAAAAGCCGAAGTGGCTTTCGCTTATAAAAATGAGAATCTAATTAGAAAAACAGAGATTATGGATCCTCAGTATACTCGTACTATAGTTAAAAATAATTACCTTCTTCTTATTCTGGACCTACGCAACCTCCTTTGGCAGGAATATCCATCCGTGTAAAAATTCGAGAAAATAGGAATTTCGATCTGAAACTTTGCCTCTAGATAGTTTTGATAATACTTAATATGCTCCAAAATTTTCACTTAGAACGGATGCTTTCTTGCTGAGATATTCAAAATCCAAAAACCAGCTAAATTTTGCTAAAAATTGCTAAAAACTTCAACATTCTGTATCTCGCGAAAGAAACAACAGTTGTTCCTGAAAATTTTGAAACTTCCTAAACACTACTAGGGCTATGTATGAGCCAAGTTTCATATTAGAAATACATTGTTTTGATTCTTCTATGAGGCTGAATGTCTCACCGAAGGAATTTTTTATTGATCACGGCACAATCTGTTAATAGATCGGTTAAAAGATTCTAGAGCGCTGACATTGAATAGCTTGATGATAGGCTTAAGAGTTTAACGTAAAATAAACTACACTGTATGTCGCTTTTCCGAATAGATACAACTTTAGGGAAGAAAGGTGTTATTGAAAAAAGTCATCAATCCCAAAAGGTGTTTTGCTACGCCTGACAGCCACCTGAACACTACATTTTGGTCTAGGTATGGCCTCGAAAGTCATATCAATCCAGAAAAATATTGGTTTTTGTCTATAACATTTTTATAAGATTTTGATTACAATTATTTAAATGTCCCTTGGAAGGGACATTCGGCTCTTAAGGGTTAATATTGGTTTCTTTTCAGTGGCACGCATGAACATAACTAGATCTACGTAGTCGAAGATACACTTTGCTTTTGGAGTACAACTACTCTCTAAGAATAATTGACATCATTCTCATTTCAGCAATGGACTTGCATGTTCATGCCAAGGCTTTGTGCTCATAAATCCAAATAGGAAATACAATTACTGACAGACATAAGCAATACCATGATAATTGGGATCAATTGCTATTCATACATCTTTTCATCTTCCACAACTAAGGCCAATTTGAATTTAAGAACACATTTGAAAATAAGTATCAAGGATACTGCATCTCATCATTGCATTGAAATCATTGCATACGTTATGAACGGCTATTAATCTACATTGTACTTAAACATCTTCATTTTTCTTACTAGCTATTGATTAACATCAATATCTGTATCTATTTGTACATATCACACCAAGATAACCAACTTTTTTACACCAAGCATTTTATGTACAATCATTTTTTGTACAAGTAGATTCAGATATTATAATAGATTATGTGAGTGTATTATTGTATATGATTGAAAGAAAATTCAAAGAGAAGAAACTATTAGACTACTCATTTTCTATGATGTGGTTTGAAGCTGAAAGCAACTGGTCTTACATAACTGTTCATTTTGCATGACGCCATGGCAAGAATGTAAGAATACGTGTTTTGCTATAGCAAAGAAAACATTTAAATATTGCTTTGATGCTGCATGGAACGTGTTACAGTTCATCTCATAGTCAGTTTTAATAACATGATTTTATTGCAACCACAAGACGAAACGAACGAAAACCCAAATAAATCACTTATGCTTTACTTAGATCTACTATTTGTTTTCGTGAGCAGATACAAATTATGTTCAGTCATCACAAATTTTATATCGTTGATTGTTTTTTTTTTTGGCACTACACTTCGCCATCACAGCCATCTTCAACTTATTTAGCTATCATCAATACGACAAAAGAGGCAAACAACAATTGTTTCCATGATTTCGAATTTATTGGCTAAGGAAAAGATTGCACGAATAGTAATCATTTTAGAATTTTTCCAAAAATTGATAGCCATACCTTCAGACAATAAGCTGTAGTCGCTAGGTTTTTGAATCGCTAACGCACGGATAAAATAAGAGAGAAGGGTGCGCTGGTGAACGTGTGGATGAGGAAATGACACCAGCCGACACCACCCAGGCAGTCAAGATCGAAAAAAAAACGCGTTTAAACGCATTATTTTAACGTTTTTTTTCGCTTGAAAACGCTTCGAAAAACGGTAAAAGCGCACATTCTAACATGTATAAACGCGATATTTTGTCTTTTAAGTGAAAAAAACGCGTTTATATGCGTTGCTCAAGCGTTTAAAAGTCGTTTTTTGCTGGAAAACGCGTTACAAAACGTTAAAAGCGCACATTTCAACGCGTAAAAACGAGTTTTTTCTCTATTGTTGACTGACTGGGCAGAGATATGCATCGCGACGTGGTGAACTGTATAAAACGTTGCTACTGCTGAGATGTTGTTCAAGGAATTCTGTGAAAATCTCTTCTGCTACTGTGCCAAATTAGCATAGCTGGACTGAACCCATCAGACTCAATCTTGATTCTGACTGTACAACCTGTAGACACTAGAATTGAGTGCAAATTCATCCAATTTTACAGTTTCAAAAAAAAAGAAAGAAGCTACCTTTGCCGTGATGATATCTTTAAAGTATCATCTGCGCTGCTGATGCCGTCGCAGCGATGTTAGCAATGTCGCCATGGGTATCTCTCATCTACGCTCACACTTTGACACCTCATCCTTGCCTGCACTCAAATTTCACTCTTAGAATTCTGCCTCACATTCAACATGGATTAATTACATCCAAAATAGTTTCAATAAGTCTACCCGAAATATTAAAAATACCTTTTTTTGTTGTAATAGAATTAATCCAATGAATTAATTTACTAATTAAGTCAAACATTTCAAATAATTGATGCTAATTATATTTCTGAATACAAAAACAAGGTTGAATGGCATCAACGGAACTAAATCAAATAAATTATTGATTGCATTCTTTGATTCGCATATCCAAAGGTACTTTTTTTTTCATTCATTAATAGAAATGTTAATTATTACTGTTGATTTCTTTTCTTAATTTATATTTTAAATAGAAATTTTAAATACATGGCTTTATGATTCACTTATTTTTGGACTAATGTGCAAATTAAAAAGGATAAGGTGCACAAATATATAATGATTAAAAATAATTAAAAGAATTAAATTAACGAACCGGACATAAAATCAAAGAAAAACAGCAATAGCTATCACAAAACATGAGCACAAAAAAAAGCATTAATAAGAATAAACAAACAACTGAGTCTAAATCGAGAAGAAGAAGATGATAACGGATACAAACGATTAATAAAGAAAAATGAGAACGTATTTGAGTTAGAAAATAAAGAGAGTTCACAATGACGAGATAAAAAATTACTAAATCTGACAGATGAAATAAAAACAAAACAATAATAATAACTGTCAAGAAAAACAGGTACCCCTTTTTTAAAACAATAAATAAAAATAAGTTGCTCGTTTATTTTTGATTTTTTAATGGACTTTTTAGCATTACTTTTTTACAGGCGTTAATACAAATATTTTTCCACCTTTAACAGAAACGAGTAAATGACTTGAATCTTTTGTTAAATAAAGACTATTGATTTGTGTTCGAAGACGAGTAGTTTGAATTGTTGTCATTCTTTCATAGTAATAAAAATGAAACTATTAAATATTAATTTAATAAATTAAAAATTCTTACTCAAACATATCTTTAATGATAATTCTTGCGAAAACTGATGGTGTTGATTCCGGTTTTTCTTTAGAAGTTGAATAATGATTAACAGCAAGTATAATATATTGATCAGTTAAAAGCATATCAACAATATTATATTCAAATTTTCTTGTACGAATAAGATAACCATTAATTGAATATAAAAATAAATATGTATCTTCATTTGTTGTCTGTACAAGAATATGTCGTTCATCTGATAATTTTAAATTAATAATTGGATCATAACTCGCATCAGTTGGTCGTAATGTACGTACATAAATTCCATGTTCAATTGTATAAATATTACAAGTACCATCTAATGAACCTGAAACAATAAGATCAAGTTCAGATGAAACACAAACACATGTTATTTCAGCAGTATGGCCATAGAGTGTCTTTTCTGGTATAATAATTGATGTTGTATCTTGATCATTAATATTTATTAT
>CAJNOP010002668.1:0-16371 GCA_905250075.1 Rotaria sp. Silwood1
TTCTGACAAGAATTTTCTTATAATACTGACAAATTTCATCGTCCAATCATCAACTTGTTGACACTCATTTGTAAAGACGTGTTTGACAAAAGCAAAAACGAAACTGATTGCAAAAATCATCGAATTACTGTAAATGTTATTACAATGAGTAATATTTGTTCAGCTTATTTTGGTCGAGAATATTTCCGTCTCATAGTAATCGAAAGTTGGCCGTTCATAAAGAATGTTCATAAGAACTATTGCTTTTCAATGTAGCATGGTTCAATGGCCAGCAGATGAACAATAATGACAGTCGTTTGACATATTTTTCCATAAAACCATTTTCGCTTCTATACCATCCTAGAGAGTAGAACCACACCTATAAATTGACAAATTATGCATTTCATTCTGAATTAGTTCAAGACACCGAAAATGTGCATCTTTTATTGAAGATTCGTCTCAATTAGATATATGCTATTAATTAACTTTTGACATCTCAACTCAAGATGCTTTGATGTGTGTACTGAACATTTTTCTGATGAATTAGAATCAAAATATTCAAATTCGGTTTTTGTGCATCAGTCTTCATTCGCTCAGTATGATGAATAATTAATGAATAGAATTTATTATTACTATTATTATTCTTGTATGGACTTCAGTGATATTTTTTATACGACATAGGATAAACGATTCCTCTCTGTCACTATTTTTCTTTTCTATATGGTTGACATAAAAACAATACTACGTTTTTCATACTATTCACATGAAACATACGAAAAAATTGATTTCAGATGATGAAAAACGGGCCTAGAATTGATACATTGATATTCATTGATTAAAACAAAAAAACTATAATTAAAAGTGTACATATACAAATACAAACACAACAATACTAGTTTTAAGATATGTATCAAACGTTAAGGCAAAAATTTCGTGGACTACTTTTCCTTTGCCATCTGTATTACTACACCATTGAGTTATGCAAGAATATGACACCTACATACATTATTGTATATTTATTTCCCAGTAGTCAGGTAATTACACTAAGTATACTAAGACTATCGACTCGTTCTTTCTTTTATATGTGGAAATATACCATACAAACGAAATATTGTATGAAATGAGCATTTATTTCTATACTTGAATCAGAATAGACGTGTTTACACTCATTTCTATCTCGTTGACTAATGTATTCTGATCGTCAATTCCTATACAATGGTAGTAGTGATTTAGAAGAATCAATCGTTATTTAAATGCAATGATTATTTCTAATGAATTTTATATATAGTTATCTCCATTGAGAGTTGCATTTGTTTATGGACATGAGTCGATTGTACGTTTTCTAATGAACCATGATTCTCATCATTGTATAGTTGATGTACAGAATTATTCGTCTAATTTTGATATTGACTATGATTTCTATACTGAACACTTCAATAAACAAACAGCACTTTGACTTGCAGTCAAATTCGAACATTTAAACATTGTTCGAACTTTGATATCACTTGGTAAAGCCACTGTTAATTATAGGGTAGACAAATCTGCTTTTGACACAAACTGGTCACCGTTGAGTCTAGCATGTAGAAATGGACAATTAGACATGATTAAATATCTCATAGAGAATGACGCTGATGTATACCATAAGTTTAGACGATAGCAGTAATTATTTCTTAAATGCAAACGATAACAAAGGAAGGGGGGGGGTGTGGATGTGGGTGTGTGGGGGTGGGGGGGGGGGGTGGGTGTGGGTGGGTGTAGGTGTGGGTGTGGGTATGTGGGTAAGGGTCTTCTCTCTGTCTACACCCACACCCAAATTTGAACTTAGCTCTACACTATTAGAGAACCTAAAGAGAAATCTCTGATCAAAATGCACTTTTTTCTGGAAACGAACTTTCTTCAAAATAAAAGGCAAAGCAACCAGACTATTTAATTTAAATTGATTACAATAGCTGATTTTCCACATTAATCGTTTGAATAAGAAAACAATTATTAATGTCTTCATTCAATTTACTAATTTAATCAAATAAATAACAGACACAACAGATATACAAAGAGGTTAATACATAAAAAATCATATTGGATTTCGTCATATGAAAATAGTGGCAAAGAGTTCGTCTGTCTTCATATAGAAATTCAAAAATTATTTTCCTCTTACGCAACCATGATCATGTGATGCCTGATCTGTTGTACCTAATCATACTAATTGAATCTTGCGGTCAACAGTACGTATGAGTAAGATTTCTGGACTAATGACTATTTGAATTGAACTGAGGTCATTTGAAAAAAGAAATATAAATTAAATTTGAATAAATATTAGAACATAAAGAAAATTGTTTATGAATCTTATCAAAAGACTCATTGTTTAATACGTTACGTTCGGGAGAAGTTACTTGATATTTTAAACAAAAAACTTTACACAAATATTCTTTAAGCATCAGCATCAATCTGAATTCTATCATATATATCAAATATAAATATGTCAATAAGTCTTTTATTATAAGCCTTTTTATTCATAGAAACTTCTCATAAAAGTGACGAGGAGGATATCATTTCATAGGGGGACGTTTGAAATTTTCTTTAAATATCATTTAGATCAAATTTTTCTTCTACTTTTCAAAGATTCATTTATACTTCTTAACATATGGTTCTTACGAAAATTCTTTGTCACGCATAGAATGTTAACACAGCATTATCAAAATTCTTTCTTTGAAAGTCTAATGAGAAAAGAAATATATGGTTGATTAACTAATTGATTTATTATTATTGAGATTTCTTTTACAAAATCAAATATTTGATCTATACATAATTTGATTTCTAAAAAAAGCAGAGACACTTTTCAGCCAACGAAATTAACGTACTTCGAGTATAACAAAATATTTTCTTATTATTGTCAACAGATAACAAACTAATTGAAATTATCAGATTTAAATAAATAAATATAAAGCATAAACAAAAGATACCTCATATTCAGATCAATTTTATTAACTAATAATCTTAGTAATTTCCTTTTATACATTATTTTATTATTTCTTTAGTTCAATTATGCTTTGTAACAAGCTCTCTTCAAATGAAATGTTTTGCTTGTACATTTTCTCACCTATTATTTACTCACGTTTGTTCACTTTTTTTGGAAAGAAAAACAAAATAAATATCGCAATAAAAGTGTCCCTTTTACAAACACTCGATAACTACATCAGTTCATTGCATAACCAAATCGGCAAAAAAATACCAATTGAACAATGTCTATATTGATGAGAGAATTGAATAGTTTTTTATGACTATATTAAGCAATGAAGACCCTTCAATTTGTTCTTTGTCATATCAATTACGGAAATCAAGACAATTCTAATAAAAAATATTCTAGTCTAGCTATGTATATATCTATTTAATTAATACTTTTTCTAATTGTCTTTATAAAATTATGGAAAACGGATATATGTCCGAATATGCCTGTATTATTTTCAAAAACATCAAAACTTAACAAGAAAAATACACAAATAATTTCTTGAGTATGTTGTCTTTTTTATGAAACTTCATAACATCTCCATCCAATCGAAACAAACAATATACCGACAATAATTTGACGAAAGATCTGAATACACTAAATACTATGAAAACAAAAGGAAGTTCTTTTATCTGTTGAACAATTTTTGTAAGAGAGAAAAAAATCATATGAAATACACGAATATATCTACAATGGTCTATTACTATCATGAAATCATTAGATTGACAAGTTTATTTTTTACTTAGATTTGTTTTTATCGTCAATGAAGTTGCAATCTATAAAAATCCAGAATATACTTCATTTAATTCTAAGCATATGATATAATTTCATAGACAGTGATTTTTTCAGTAATTAGAAACAATTATCTATTTCATTGATCAATACTCGTGAATATCTAAACAAACTGAATAGATTTGATTAATAAAAGCATTTAGTTTTTGGAATTTTCAATGAACAAAACAATTCTGTTCTTTCTTATATTTCTCAATTTTCATGATTCAGTTGATATGATCAATTAATCGATTCCACTTGCGCCTTGTGACAAGTAATGCATTGTTCAAGTGGAAAGAAAAAATTGTCACAAATGAAGTAAGAGCAGGACATTCCTCTTGTCTTCACGCATTATATTAGATTACGTTGAAAAGAAAGTGAAATGTGTAAAAATGATAGTGCTTATAAAATCTAAACTCAATTCATTCTTTCTGTTAACATTTTATCGTATGTAGTTTAGTATAAAAAACTATTTCCAAAAGCTAGAAATAGTATTGTTTTTGTATCACTGTTTTCTATTCATAATCTGTAAAATGAATAATTTTTTTTCTATAGATATATCTGGAAAATAAAATAAAAACGATAATATATAGTGTATAATCAGCTATATATTTTGAGAGGAATTTATGACTTCTGGTGCATGTGCCTCAACATTCGTTTTGTTTTTTATATATCCACAATCACGAAATGATTAAATCTAATATTGAAAATAATTTTGAGAGTTTTATATTAATCACTATTTCTCTGAATTTGTGAATGCAATTGAATACATATATAAAAATCAGTAATACAGGTCATTGATAGTTTTTTGTGATATTTACAGAACGTGCTTATCGAAAAGATTTATTTTATACAGTTATCCTTCATAATAAATGAATGATAATTACTCCTTTATTACATTTATTGTTTACTTTTAATTGATACATATGACCAAGAAAATTCAATTTTATCTTATGGCAGATTTTGATGATTATACCCATGTCAATATCTCAACTATTCTTAAAATGAAGATTACATTTTCTACAAAGTTAATATGTTCAATGAATCAGGCTTTGTAATCAAACGAGAAGTCTTCATTAAAATCAACTCGAGTTGATGAATTAACTTGTCTTGAGTCCTTATATAAAGATGAACCATTACAGCACACTAGAAGTTTGGTTATGTACGTGAAACTAAGAAATGTTTAAATTTTTTATAAAACAGAAAAGAAAGGCAATAACTGATAATTACTTTCTATAGGTATCATCTAATAAATTATAAAATTTTCTGATTACATTTTCTCTTTCTTTTGAAATTTAAAAAGAAAAACAAGATTAAGTTACTCATACAATTTTACGTTTCCTTTTATCTATCAAAAGAAAGTATGCAAGGCAGAGTGGAAAAAGAAACTAATAATTCTAAAAATTCATTTTTGAGACAAAAACATTTTATATTACGAAATCATTATATTTTGGATTTATCGATAAATAAATACTTGTTCGACTGCCCTCACTTATAGACAAACGTCAATTTTTTTTTGTTTTTCGTTTTGCTAGGATTTCATCAATCAATCAGTTTCATTTTGTAGAAGATATTTTGAAAAATAAAATGCTATAACATGAGAAGATAGAAAAATAAATTAAAACAACAACTATCATAGAAATGATAAAAAAGGTATTTTTTGAAGAAAAAAATATTTCTTTAAAATTTCTTTCGTTTGTCATCGATATTTCAAGGATGTTTTATATTTTTGAGATTTCGAAAAGTTTTATGAGCAAAGACAAAAATAAAACTTTATCTTTCTCCTAAAAATGAATCATTCATTCATAATAGGGAAATGAGTTAGGAAAATAATTTCTTTCTGTAAAAACAAAAAAGACACCAGAGTGTGAATGACTATTGTATTGTATGTTATCATCATTCGAGTATACCAATTATGATGATTTTAATAAAAGAAAAATAAAACAATATGCAGAGAACTTTGAACAATTTTCAATCAAACTTGAAAATAAAATAGAACCATCTCTTATAGAGATTGACAAATGTCATGATATTTCTATAAATATTATCTTAGACGATAATGTAATTATGTAATAACAAAGAAAAAAAACTGAAAATAATTAGCACTAGTTTCTTCTGACGTATAAAATTTATCGGCAATACTTTTCATATTAAATAACTATTTATAGAATAATTCTACATGAATTTAATAAATCAAGATTTCCATATATCAAATACTCATGATCTCGAATGATGGTATAGTTAGACGTAGCAAAGTCAGAAAAACAAAAGAAATATCGCCGTGAAAAATGGTCTGAAGGACATGCTTTATTGTAAAATAAAAAAATCTATAGTATTCTTAATACCATCATAATAAAGATATTGTCAGTATAATGTTGAATTGAAATTGTTTTGACTTGTTTCAGAATATTCATTTTGAAAAATATATTCATTTTCTATGAGAAATATACTATAAGTATATCACAAACAAAATAATCTACTCGTATATTGTAATCTTCAATTATTATAAAACTATATTGACATCAAACTAATCGATTCAACTCATTTTGTGTAAAAAAAAGGACATGTTGATCGTAAGTGTTTGAACATCGAGAAATGTGTCTCACATAAGATCAAGTATCCTTTTCTGTGGAGAAGATGTAAGAAATACGTATAACATAATGAATATATGAGTCAGAATTATTATATCTTTCATTGAGATAGTCAAAGCCAAATTCATTAAACAATGTATGTACCGTTAATCTACGTACTAATGAAAGAGAGACATATACTATAGAATTATATAAATTAATGATTATACGATTGGTATTTTTAATCTCATCCACACAACAGAATTTTCTATTTTCAGAGAATTGATAGATGGTTTCAAGTTCTTTTTTTTTATCAAGAGAGATTAGTTTATTTTTCATCGGGTTATTTTTGTTTCGTGAGACTTTCATAAAAATGAAATATTCATCCAAAGATAGGAAGGATGACTTGAAAAAAACATGTTCTTTATTGTTTATGTTTCACAATTTCGATTGATAATCGGCCAAATTAGTTCATATTTGCCTCGTTTCACATGAAAAGATAGAGCAAAATGAGACGAAGATTTTCTTGTCTGAGGAACAATACTTGAAAACCTACTCGAGAAATACTAGAGATTTTCAAAGTTCTCTCCAGTTGGAATGATTCGAGTCACCCTAACTGGTGTAATTCAGATTACTATCTCAAGGTTCTCACCATTTTTATAAAAACTCTAGAGATAAATTTTGTTCGATGTAAGATAGTTAAACAATGATTGAGATAAATCAATTTTGTTGAATAGCGATCTGCATGATACCAAATGGCTACATTCACTATTATAAAATCATCTCGTGTTATTGTTAATTTTTTTAAATGCGAAATGACAATCTCATAATGAAGATTTCTTATAGCAAAACAAAAAAAATAGCTATCGCTGCTCGGCTTTTCAGCGAAGATCTAAGTGTAGTATCTGCTCTTGTCGATTTGAAAGCCAGTGCTGGTTTCCTTATGTTTAGACTCTTTCACGCGGATTTTTGAATATCGGTTGAGATCATCCTAGTTCATTCAGAGTTATGCCATGAATCGTCTCAAAATTACAGTCTCATCTGGTTTGCTTGCTTTGAGTATGATGGAATAATCTTCTTTACCTGACAAAACTGTTCAGCACATTATCCTTCGCTAGAAATTGGCAACACGGATCTGTAGAATTTATATCAAGTTACTTTGTAAACGAGAACGATTAGCTAATATTTTATACTCACATCGACCAACAATAAATACTTCTATTATTCGTTGTTTGTAGACCAAGAAATTAACTTGATTAATATGAATCATGAGCGAGGTTGAATACATGTTAGCTAATTATATTCGGAATGAATCTTGTCAAACAATCAAGTTACTTATGAAATTATAATTTAAACATCAATGTGAGAAAAGAATTTACAAAGATCTCCATTTGAACAAGGCTTTTTTCCATAGAAGTCTCTTGTATTTGTCTATCCATATAAATTATTTTATCATATTTGCAGCATTGTATCATAGGTTTCTTAATAATTTGTTTGTCGGAAATTCTTAAGTTTTCATGGAAAACATATTGTAGTCAATATAACACAAGTGAAAATAGAGTTGACCTACAAATCGTTCGACCATAACAAATCATTTGAGCATATCCGCTGTATCTCTCCTCTTACAATATTGACTACAATAAATCTTTCCTAAAATCTTTAGAACTTACAAAAAAAGAACTTTCAGAAGAAGAAAATGAAATTGATTTTTGTTTATCACCTAAACTGTAAATCGAAACGATCCATATAACTATGATTATGATTAGAGAATAAATGTCATTGAAATTAGATAATTTGAAGATGATTCTGAAACAACTATTCACTAAGAAATCTTAATAATTATTGCTTATGTTTAATGTGAAATGATTCTGTTATCATCTATGTAATTGAAGCAATAAATAACCATTTTCGTATTTCTTTCTTTAAATTGAACGATCGCAAATGATCACCGAATTGTTTTATGTTACGTTTAGTCCGATCATTAACAAATAATATTTAACATCTTTTCTATTTTCTCAAAAAATGGAAGATGTTAATTATTGTTTTTTATTTAAATGAAATCAAAACAAGATTGAATTTAAAATTGAGTCGTCAACAATTAATTGTTTCACTTTGGTACAATTTTGTCGCGTTGTATTTCTTGTAAAGTTTTTTGCTACGCTTTTCAATTGATCATATGAAACTTTTAATTCAGTTAAACATGGTAAATGTGTTTTAAATTCATTCAGAAACTGATCAACATAACTTAAATCAAGTGAAATAAGATGAGAATACTCAATAATCGAATATGAGTAGTTGTCATCGAATGGATATTTGTAAGATCTCCAAAATTGTGGGTTCAAGTAATGGAAAAGCTCGAGTAACTTGAATGAAAAATACATGTTTGAATGGAAGTTCATTCTACAATTCCAAATGAGTTACAGATCTGAATATAATAGATGGAAGATTGTTCGTGATCTGTTTGAGATGATCAAATATAAATGGGAGTGAGAAAACATGACATACAACCTTAAAAGTATCGAAATAGTCTAGAATACAAGTCGCCTGGTAAAGATCTATATTTATAACAGTTCGTTGAATATCATAATTAGATATGTGATGACTTGCATCATCGATGTCCGTCTTTGTACTAATATAAAAATTAAATGTATGAAGTTGTGGCATATAAGTAAGGATTTTATTATGAAGATGAGTTCCATCGACGAATGTAAATCGATTTATGATACAAATATATAAAGTTAATTCTTCAAGACATGACATACGATTAAGAAGAGGTACCACTAATTCATCATATACACAAATTGTATCATAGCATATTAATGACAAATATTTCAAATGACATAGTTCATCCTGAAAAATAGAAAGATATTTTTTTTATAAATGCATCTTTATCGATTGAATTATAAAATAATTTTATAGATTTCATAGATCTTTTCAATTGTTTTGTTTAAATGTTTTTTTTTGTATCCTATTTCATGTATCTTCTATTGATCATGACTATAATAATAACTTGATGTTAGTTAACTTCTTCAAATAAAAACTAGGATATAAAAATGAATTTTCTCAACATCTTAATTCCTAGCGTGTAGTTAGACAGTTCTATTTCAATTTTTCAAACTTATAAATGAACTTCAACTTCGATACTACGAAGTTAAACTTGTTTCATTAAAAACTCTTAAAAAGACAAAAGTTTTCGAATGTATATCTGCCATCATTTATCAATGAGTACGAAGATTATTATTGATTCAAAGTACGTGAATATTTGACCAATCCGAATTTCTAGTGACTATTCGACTGAATTGAAAGTCATAAAGGACTTTCGGTCAAAAGCTAAACTCATCTTATTGATTTTTAAAAAAAAGTTATATTTCTATAACTCGTTGCGACACTTTGAAGCACTCGATACTACAGATTTTCAAAAAAAAATATAGTATTTAATAGGATGGCATAGTACTGAGCAGAATGTTATAACCATAATGTGACCTAAACTTATTTTACATTGATTTGAAAGGTTGTTTTGAAAAAGATATTAAAATCTTTATCTTACAAATCAAGAAGCAATAACTCCGAATATATGCCTCTTTTAATCAAATGATTATGCTCAGTCGAATAGCACAAGTTTCTGAAGACTAAAAGGAAATCTTAGTTACATGAAGTGATTATTTAAAAAATTTTTACATCTTTGATTTTTCTTTTTCATGTAAATCAATAAGTCTCAAGTGATTAATGAAAAAAAGAATAACTGTTCTTTGCCGTCATATTTCATAAGTAAATGTCCGTTTTAGCCATTGTTGACGTCAGTGTTAAAAAAAGAGAGAAATGTAAGATAAATATTTCGAGAAATGGTTCTTGACATTAATCTAGTTTTTAGCAATCAAAAGAGAAAAAATCCGGATATCATTTTCTTCGATATTATATAAGGCGAAATCATTTTAAATTCACACTTGTTTCTGCAAAATATTTAAAAAAAATATATGAAAATGATCTCTTTTTTTTATATAAAAATTTGATATTCCAGAAACAAATGAGTTCAAAGTGATGTTGCCTTACATAATATCCGAGCAAAAGATGTTTCGATATCTCCTCTTACAATTGCTGAAAACGATAGATCTATAGTTACTACCATTCTTAGAATACTAGTTTTATATTCATTTCTTTTTTTTTTAGTTCTGACGTCTAAACTAATCGTCAATATGTGATAATTGATTATAAAATTATTTGCAACAACATAAGAACAATCCATATGTGTTCTTTTTCCAACTTCCAATCTGATTAGCGGACTAAAAAACATTGATAGTTACACAAATGATAAGCTTCCAATGCTGTAAGATGTCAGTGACACATAAATGATATAATCAATTTGAACGATAAATGTAGTTAATTGTTTAAGACAGCCATGTAATAAAACAAAATGTAGTCGATTGTAAATCATTGAGCGATAACGACGGATGATAGCTAATGGACGATAGTGCAATAGTCAAATACTTGAAATTTTTGTAGAAAATCAAAATAATTCCATAAACATCCATTGTATAATATTTGCTTCCTCTTTCGATTTTGTTTTCATTACCGATAAGAGTAATATCCGTAATTTGTTTAGCAATATATTGAAAGAGAGTATTGTCTAAACAATAAAAAAATTTAATATTGCATAATCTTTTGTTTATTATTATGTTTCCTATCTCAATCTTCGAACAGAAATCGATATATGTGAATTCATTACCTTTAAAACAATGTGATACAGTTCCTTTATCGAAATTCAAAATTTTAAGTTAAATAAGATTAGGATAGTCAGCAACATGAAGAATACGTACCATAAAAACCGAATCGATAATAAGACATTTCATATTGTGACGAATTTGAAGTAATATTCCTGTACAAAATCGATCGAATTTTCAATCAAATATTGAAGACATATCATGAATTGATGACTAGGAAACAAAATCAAGGATATTAGTGAAGATTTTGTCTTGTACTATTAAATCGAGTCATTGATTATTTATTTTAGGTAAAGAATAAAGAAGGGTGTGGGTGTGGGTGTGACTTTGAGCATTGTTTTCCTCTACAACCACACCTCTCAATCACACTCACACTCACATCGGCATCCGTACTCCACACCTACCCATACTCACACCCTATTTCATATTACATAACTTATGTGGCAGATTTGAAGCAATATTTTATAATTGAACTAAGATTTTTGAGGAATCATCATTTTATCACTAGAGAGGCTAAATTTTCCTAGGGTGGGGTGTGGGTGTGGGTATGGGTGTGGGGTGGGTGTGGGTGTGGGTGTGTGGGTGTGTGTGGGTGTGGGTGGGTGTGGGTGTGGGTGTGGGTGTGTGGGTGTGGGTGTGGATGTGGGTGTGGGTGTGGATGTGGATGTGAGGTGTGGCTGTGGGGTGTGGCTGTGGATGTCCATGAGGATTACACCCACTCCCACACCTACCCACACCCACACCCACATCCAGACACCCACACCCACACCCACTCCCACACACCCACACCCACCACACCCACACCCACATCCACACGCACATCCACAGCCACCCACATCTACACCCGCATCCTGATATTGAAAGCTTTTTAAATTAATACAAAATTTGAACGTTCGCATAAATATAATGACCCAAACCTACAAATATAGTAATTACTAATTCGAATGTAATCCGAGAATTTCTAGCCATTGTTGTTTATTATTATAAGTGCATGGAAGAATAGTTAGTTTTTTAATGAATCTATACATAATATCATATAGAAATATTTCACTTACGGCAAAGTTTAGTAAAATGAGAGTCTTTCGTAATTTTCCATTTTCAGCAACGAAACCAACGATACTAATCGCATTTTCTGAATTCCATTGCCATTCTCAATAATTCAGTATGAAAAAAGAAAAACTATAAGCTTTTTATGTGCGGCAATTGTAACGCATTTATGTGCATTAGTTTTTTAAAAGTTTGATGTCTTAAATCAAGCATTGCACCAAAATTTATATTTCAGGAGAACGAATTTATATAAGTGCAAAACTTATCACAATGCTAAGGCTTAAAGAACTTTTCAACCTAATATATATGCTAAATATAAACCCTATACAATTATAATTAGTAGAACATACTACCGCCTACGCAATTAGGTGAAACAGGGGCTGAGCTCTCCCTATCATGTTTTTCTAGTTATGCCCCTACCCACACCCTGTACTGACTCTATTCAAAATGAACTTCCTTGCATGAGTATGGTTTTTTTTCTTGATTGCATTCAATCATGGTGTGCTTCTCATCTCGAATGTTTTAATTTTGATAAGTGCAATTTCTCTTGACAAAGTTCGTAGTTGAAGATATGGAAATAAAACCAAAAAGAAGAAAGATAAGAAAAGTAAAACGTTGCTCTAGTCTGAAAGTAACAAACGAATCATGTGACTACTGAAAGCAAACAGTATCACATACATCATATAATTGAATACCGATAACAACAAGTCATTGGAGTTTTTACGAATATTTTGAGTATTATTATTGCACTACGGTGAGTATTTTATCAGCATAGTTTGAAAAGCAAATCAAACTAATTCAAAAGTTAAATGCATAGCGCAGGCATGGTTGAGTTGTTAGAAAGAATCAAAACAATGTTGAAATCGAGAATGTGGCGTGGGATTGGATGTAACTATGAATGTGGGTTTGATTCCTCTCTCAATTCACACACCCCCTTTCCCAACTAACACCCACACGCACGCCTTTCAACAGTATTTATCAGGTCACAATGATAGAAAATTTCAAACCTATAGATATTTATTTGTAAAATTCTTTTAGGAGCTTAAAAATTTGAATTTATCTCTCCATTGTCCGAGAATCTGAAGAGAAAGTTCTGATTGAAATGCATTTTTCCTGCAAATGAACTGCCGCAATTATTTTTCATGACTGTGAGAAGGTCAAACATTTTTTCTATCCAACTTTTAACCGAGATGTGAATGTATGTGGATGTGGGTCTTGGTGCGGGCGAAAATAAAAACTATTCGTACATGTACACCGCCTATACTCATGCCAACACCAATACCCCACCCACACTCACATTCTATGATGTACAGATTGCACCAAAGTAAAATTCCAATGCCATATCTCTACTTAATAATAAATTTCATGCAAAGTATAAGAGGATAGAAACAAAACGGGGAAAATACTTGTATCTGTGGGTGTATGTACTGTGAATCGTAGTCTTTATTTTACAATCTTTTTTAGCAAAATGTTACGAGTGGGTCGCGTACGTCATCATTTATACCCAATCGAAATATCTGAAAATCATGAAGCAGTATGTCTCGTTTGGCTTGATGCTGCTATTAGTGACGACAAGCATGCGCATACTATACAAGAGATGCTACTTGAATTGCATCCAGAAGTTCGACTATATATTGAAGTTCGTTCGTGTTGTAATCTGATTAAGACACTTAATAACCGGCATATTCTACTAGTTACGTCCGACGCTTTAGCGCAAGAGATCTTACCCTCAATTCACTTCCTTCGTTCAGTGACTGCCATATTCATCTTTTGCACCGATGAACTAGTTCATAAATCTCTAAAAGATGAATATGCAAAAATTGTGGAAATCTTCATTAATCAAGATTCTCTATTAAAATCAATTGCAGAAACTATATTTCTCGTTGAAAAGCAAATTCATGCCTTTAGTCTGTTTGATCAAAAGCAAAAATCGCTGCGCGATGCACCAAGAGGATCTGCCGCGTTTCTCTGGCATCACTTACTTATTTATATCCTTAGACAAATACCTGCAGACGAACAATCGAAACAAGATATGATCGAAAAATGCACTGATTATTATCGAGGCAACAAACGAGAGCTAAAGAAAATCGAGCAATTTCGAGAAACGTACACATCTGATGACGCCATAAGATGATATACACGAGATTGTTTTCTCTATAGATTATTGAACAAGGCTCTTCGAACGGAAAATATCGAGTTACTTTATTCATTTCGATTCTTCATCATAGATCTTTGTAATCAGTTGAAAATTCAACGTAATAAAGGAAAGAAAAAGAAAACTTTGAAATTATATTGAGGTCAACGTATGTCTAAAGGCGAATTTGCTATACTAGAAAGAAGTATAGGAACACTTATTTCTACTAATGGATTTCTTTCGACTTCACGTGATTTAACTGTTTCTTTGGCTTTTGCTGGACAAGGAATGGAAGAGACTGACGATCGATACGCGGTTTTATTTATTATCCATGTTGACCCATCATTAAAAAGTTTCGATTTCGCTGATGTTTATGATACAAGTGAAATGCCTAGTGAAAACGAGGTACTTATCAGCCATGATGCTTCATTCAAAATCGATTCTGTTCAGAAAAATTCTGATCTTAACATATGGCAAGTAGGATTGACGGCAACAGATGAAGGTTCAGATCATGTTCAAGAATACAAATTATTGTTTCAAGAGCTAATGAAAGATCAGAGTGCGGCTGTGCTTCTCGGTGCCTTTTTCTGGCGCGATATGGAATATATAGAGCACGCAAAAAAATACTTCGAGACATTACTTCAAAGCCTACCTTCCAATCATTCAGATGTTCCATTTATTTACAACTACATTGCTGCATCACATTACGAAAAAGGTGAGCTAGATTTAGCATTAGAAAACTACCAGCGTGCCTATGCGATTCGTCAAGAGCAACTTCCGCTAAAGCATGCTGATTTTATTGCTTCTCTGCATAATATTGGTAATATTTATTGTGAAAAAGAAGATTTCGATAAAGCCAACAAGAATTATTCTCACGCACTAACAATTGATCAAGACAGTCATTATATTGATTCACTATCAAGAGCAGGTATATATGAAGCTTTGGGAAATCTCTTTCATAAGAAGCGTGATCTGAATAGTGCTCTTGATTGGTTAAATCGAGCATACCATATGTACATGAGACTTTTGCCTGCTCCACATCCTCATATTGCTAGATGTCTTGGCAACATTGGTCTTGTTCATGAAACAAAACGTGATATAGATCTTGCTTTAAAGTGTTTCTTTGAAGAATTTGAAATGGAAGAACAATGTTTGCCACCTGATCATCCCAATCTTGGTCTTCATTTAGATTGGATCATTACCATGTATAAGAAGAAAGGTGAGTGGACGAAGGTTCTTCGATTCTATCAGTTGAAATTAAATACAACGATACCTACAATCAATATAAATTATTCTCATTTTATGTCTGTATTACGAGCGCTGAAGGATTTTTCTCATGCTTCCACTCTATATGACACGTACAGCGAACTGTCGTCAATTTACATGGTATCACCTCCATTCGGAATAACTTTCACAGAAGACACAGTTAATCAACTGAATACAACTCAGTGTATCAGAAAGCTCAATAACTGCAGTTTCGACATGCAAGGATTGGACGAGAATAATACATATTGGTTACATGCATTAAATATTGAACGTCGAGTCTACTCAACAGATCATCCAGAAATCATTCGCTCCTTGCGATGGGTCGGTGAAAGTCATGCAAAAACTGTGCGAAACTATTCGGAAGCACTACGAATGTATTCAAAAAGCTGAAACCGTCTTACCAGAAAAAACAACCAATTCTAAATGGCAACAAATTAAATGATCAGTATTTTTTTGGTGAACGCCCAGTATAATTTACTCAGCATCATATAGAACTTATCAGGAAACTTCAGTTGTGAGTGTGGGTGTTAGTCTTCACTTCTCCTACACCCAGAATCTCACTCTTACGATACAGATTAAATAGGGTGGGTGTGGGTGTGGGTGGGTGTGGGTCGGGTGTGAGTGGGTGTGGGTGTGGGTGTGGGTGAGTGGATATGGGTTGCTATGGGCTATCGTTTTGGGCATCCACACACCCATATCCCACACACACCCACATCCCACACCCACCCGCATCCCACACCCACCCACACCCACATCCACACCCACCCGCATCCCACACCCACCCACACCCACATCCACACCCATACCCACACCTACACCCACACCCACACCCACACCCCACCCCCACACACCCGCACCCACACCCACACCCCACACCCACAC
>CAJNOP010002669.1:0-16370 GCA_905250075.1 Rotaria sp. Silwood1
CGGCGTAGAGCAATTGATTGTCAATAAGCACGTTGTTGCAGAAATTGCGAGAGTTCCGCTTGTTTCTCTAGATAAATAAAATGATTAAATGAAGAAGAAACGTTCCACGTAGAAAAAACTTATATCAGATAATTTTTTCAATATGTTAAAATAAAATCGAATAAAACATCATACTTAACTATCGTCAGATTGAAGGAAACATTGACGTGAAGCATTTCGTAGAGAACAACTAGCTATTCATTCTAGTTTCTGAAGACTTGCTTCTGTATATAGAAGAATAAGTTGATCAGATGAAGATGATTCGCGGTATCTAGAAAACAAAAAATCGTTTGATTTATATTTTCGATATGAAAGAAATGAAGTCAAATGAATAATTATACTTAACTTCAATTTGGTTCTTGAATTGTTTGATATGGAGCTATTTATTGAGAATGAGCACGCGTTCGTATCATTTCTGAAATATTTTATGTTTATATAGATAAAGAAAACGAAAATATGAAAATAATGTTTTTTTTTTCCTATTAGAATAGAATCGATAGGATAACTTATGTATCTGCTAGATAAGAAATCAATTGATAAAATATACTTCGTTTTTCAATGGGCTCGTGAAACTATATACATAGAGCAATTTAGAAAATAAACACGAGTGTTTATTCCATGTTAAGTATTCACTTATTTATATGAGTCAATAGAAGCATTCGATGAACATGTATCTTTCTATATAGAAATGAATCTTTCAGAACGTTTTCTCGAGTCGCAAAAAGTTTTACAAAATGAAAAATCATATTTCGCATTTAGATTATATGAAGAGGTAGGGTGTCACTGAACAGATGCATATAGAAAAAAAAATTATGGGAATCATGTAAAATGTTTTGGTCGATTAAGAAAAATAAAGAAAAGTTTTAGGACAAAATGATGCGCTCATAGAGAAGGAACGATATTAATAATTCTCATGACATTAACAAAGTGAAGACAAAATATTAATAATGGCGATCTAATTGAATATGATTGCGATTATGGTGCACGTGACGCGACTGGTCGAGAAAGAGAACTTACTCATATCTCTTCCGGAAGTTGTTTCTTTCATCCAAACTAAAAGAGAGGTTTTTTTTGTAAAGTATAACTTCGTTTCGGCTACCGTATAAAGTATCGATACGAAAAGACTAAATGGAAATTGCATGTAATGCTATAGAAAACCACATTTGCTAAAATATGGAAGTAAACTCGAAGATATTTGCTCTTTTTTGATAAGATCATGAAAAATGCCCACTGCTCTCTTCTCGACTCTGAAAAATAGCACGTATTTCTTTCTGTATGGTAAGAAATGCTAGTTTCTATTATTGTGGATTATAATATCAATCAGATCTACATGATGTTTTTCAAGAGCAACATGAAGTAGCAATGACCTAAAAATTCTCTCAATGAATTTCGTTTTGGAATTTTCATATAAGTTGTTCTGTTGCACTTTACGATGATTGAGTTGAAATAGTTTTGATTTTCAAATTAGATATTATGCTTTGAAATGACGTTATCATTATTTCCCGATAATTCAATATCAGAAACATATTTAAAAAAGTGGCTGATAATCATGAAACAAACTTTCCATTAGTATTTAAGGCTCGTTCTTTGACGATTTGAATTATTTTCCTACTTATAGTTGCGATAAACAAACCATGCAACATTTTAACGGTTTGGAGTGATTCTCACTGCTGTTACAAGAAAATGCCTATTTACACGTGTCCTCATGTATTGTTTGGATAACGTCTTTTAACAACTCCCAGTTTCTATTGAATAATAGGTAAAACGTAAAATAAGAAAGGAGTCTGTAGGAATTGCCCTTTTGAAACATATTTGTTTGTGTCACTGACAAGCAATATTCGATTTTGAATCATTCAGTAGAAAAGACACTTATCGACTAGATAATACAAAAATATCTGTAAACTGATTCGAAATTCCTTAGTAAAGAAATAAAAATTAAAACGCGTTCCTAATCAATATTCTTATTAGAAACAAACGTTGACTCACTAAGTCTGATGATCATAAATTTAGGATTCTAGTTGTATCTTGCAAGCATCGAAATAAAATACTTCACGTAAAAACAACAAGAAAGGACACAATGTCTTCGATGTGTCTTAAATAAAAACAAATTAATCGAAAAAACTATAATTTGCACTCGTCCTGTATTTGGCTCAATAATGCTATCAGGTGAAAGAAACTATTTTGATGAAGACTTTAACTTCAACAGAAATATGGACAAATCCTGGATTTCACTCAGCACAGTGCCGATGATTCATCGCACGCTTTCCTTTCAACTTAGTTTTTTATTAATATTCTTAAAATAATTTTGATCTGAAAACGAATCTTCGTTCTCAAAAATATCTGAAGTGAACATTAAAGAAATCGATTCCTATGATGAAGTGATCTTCATTTCATCACAGTGTTTGAAAGTTTACTTCATGAGATTCATTCAAAAAACAAACAGATTTTTCGTCGAGAAAACAGAAATTAGTTTTCAGACACTTTAGTTATTAGTGTCGAATCTGAATCCTTATTGAATTCTTTTTCATACAATCATTATTCGATCTAAAGGGATAATGATTCATATTATTTTTACAATTCTTGTTGCAAATTATCAGAGAGTATGATACTAGCTATTGGAATCGCTCTTTAACAGTTGAACTTGGTGTTGACTGATCCATGTCAAACGATTCGATTGTTTACTTCATATATTACAAAGAATTAATTAGCTATATTTTATGAATTTTCATCATCACATCGATTCGTGCCGTTACAAAAGTTGCAGACTTGCCGAACAACTAGATTTTGCAACAATTTTGAATTAAAATAATCTTGTCACTCTCATTACACAACTTCCATAAAAGAATCGAATACCATGCCAAAAAAGCAAGGCTTTTTTCAACTAGAACTTGGCCTTGTGTAGTAGTTTATCTTAACGGGGATAGTTGCATATTTTCAATCAAACTATAGGATTGTTACCCTTCTATTGGCAATTTCCGAAATTCGAGGTTTGAACGTAGAATAATAAATGCATCAAAATTAAGGATAAAATAATCTATGCTTGATTGTAGACTACTAAACGCTTCTAGATTGATTGTAACACGATGTATTTTGTCATGCCAATATCTACTATTTTAGTTTTCATATCCTCTCACGCGCAGGTATCTATCGACTCATAAGCACAAAAATTGGGTCAGTGGATGAATCCAGCTTGTCATATCGAATAATACATTTACGGCGATACAGAATTTAAGATTTTTCTAGGTTCCAAAATAGTGAACCCTTGTGTTAAAAATGTGAATTGCACTGCTACAATGCGTGTAAAATACAAATTGCGATGAAAACATAAAATACGAAAACTAGAAATATTGATCACATCATTTTCTCACTAGAATGCACTATTGATGCAATAAATATTTTTTGGGTCGTAATTCTTGAAGAATTAACGAAATCTCAATAAACGTTTTAAAAGTCGGTGTGTTCTTCTCAAGTACAGAGGGGACTTATTATACAATTGATTGCTATAGTGTACACCAATCTACCCTGCATCATATAATAATAAACCCTTTTACAATATCGTATAATAATCTACCCTCACAGGTATTTTGATAAACGCTTCTACTGAAAACGGAGAATAATCTACCATTAATCGTAGAATAATGAACCGTTTTGATGACATCGCCTACTGGTCTGTCATCAACGGTATTATAGTAAACGCTTTTTCTGAAAATAGAGAATAATCTACCCTCATTGGTATTATGATAAACGCTTCTACTAAAAATGGAGAATAATCAACTATTGATCGTAGAATAATAAACCCGTTTGGTGAAATCGGGTGCTGACTTACCCTCAAACGTATTATAAAGAACGCTTCCTATGAAAGCGGAGAATAATCAACTGTTGGTCGTAGAATAATCAACTCTTTTGATGACCTCATATACTGGTATACCCTCAGCGGTATTATAATAAACGCTTTTTCAGAAAGTGAAGAATAATCAACCGTTGGTCGTAGAATAATGAACCATTTTTACGATATCGTACAATAATCTACCCTCAACAGTATTATAATAAACGCTTCTGTTGAAAATGTAGAATAATCAACCATTGATCGTAGAACAATGAACCCTTTTGATGACATCGCCTACTAGTCTGCCATCAACGGTATTATAGTAAACGCTTTTTCTGAAAGTGGAGAATAATCAACCATTGATCGTAGAATAAGATTTGTTTTGCATGAATCGTATAATAATCTACCCCCTGATTGTTGGATAATAAACTGATTTTGGAAATACATATATTAAGCTATACCTATCCGTTTATTAATAAACACTTTGAATAAAATTATGAAATACAAAACCCTTAAAACAGCTTCATATACCCTTTTTATATTCATATACCCTTACGATCACAAACCCTTCGGCTCATGTACCCTTCATAGGGTATATGGCGTGCGCATAAACCCTTCAAGGGTTAATAGAAAAAAAATCAAGGGCAAGCGTTCATTATTCTGCCCTTGTTTTTACAGTGAGGGTTACACTGTTTCATGATCCATTATTCCAGTAAAAATCGTTTCTTAAAACAACTTTCTGTTGTTTAAAATTTTATTGTTGTTTAATTATTTCTCTTCTCTGGTTTTGTAGTAAACAATTGCATTGTCTTTTTATTTTTTTGTTTTTTTCCTTTTTTCCCCCTTTTTTTCTCTGTCCCTCGCTATTTTTTTTTCTTTTTTGTTTTTCTTCTCCTTCTCTTCTTCTTATCTTTTATTTTGATCGGATAATTGTTTTTTGTACATATGTTATCATTATTATATTCTTGTTGATGTATCATGTGCCTGAACATCGAATGCAGAGCCCTGATGAGTGTTTGAATATTTCAATAAATAACATGAAACACGTTGGCAAATTAAAATCTGCATTTCTTAAAATTAATTCTTTTGGCACAAGTCACAAATAATAAAAAATTTTTATTTTTTTTATTTTTCCAAATCTCGACAAAATAGTCGATTGCTGAAAAGCAAACGTGGAGTACAAGCAGATTTTATTTATCTTTTATTCAAGATAGATAGGTCAGTCTGTTTTTCGATTGGCCCAAGAATTACTGTTCAGTTGAATTTTTCCAATGGAAGAAAAAGCAGTATTTTCGATTTTTCTTTATCATGATATCATCTATTGAGAAACGGTTTTCACCATTCGATAGAGCTCGTCGAGTTCTACTTGGAGCAAGCTAAAATGGTATTGGAGCAAGTTACTGGACGCATTGGCTCTAAAAAAGTCGAATCTGAACCTAAGATATCTTCCATAACAAATGCTTTTATAAAACAATACTTTCTACTGAAGTCTGTTGCAAAATCGCTAATTAATCACGATTTTATGGCCATTTTTTTGAATATCGCGATTAATCGCCAAAACTGACAAGATTTTTATGACATAACTTGTTCAAAATGATCTCATAATCGGATGTTTATTAGTAAAATAAATATTAGAAAGCGTTCATTCGCCATAACTTGAGACACACACTTAAAGAATATATTTCTTTTCTAGCCATTTTTCAATCTCGTTTTGCACATAAGCAACTACTGATCGAAGTTTTCGTCATGGATGAGCGAACATTCAGCTCGTTCTGCAACAGAAAAATACCACATTCTTTTTTTTCTTAAAGGAGAGAAAAAGAGAACCAGGTAGGCATAAAAATGATGTACAGCTAGCAGTCCTCATACCACTGAGTCTTATCGTCGAGCAACGCAAATAGGTAAGTCGTTAACTCGTTCTCTTTTCTTTCCTTCAAGGCAATACGAGACATCCTTTTAAAAATTTGAAAGATTCTCTCTCTATATGTAGTAATTTATTTGATAAAAAATATTATCAATAATTAAGAGACGATTCATGGCTCAATCGAGAAATCGAGTCCTATGAAAACTTTTCACATTGCTGCTTTATCATTGGAAATGAAAGAGCATGTAAGAGAAAGTTTTCATAGGACTCGATTTCTTGATTGAACCATGCACTGTCTCTTAAATATAATAAAAATAAATTAACTAATTTGATAGAAAATTAATATAAGAGGAAAAAATTAACTAATTTGATAGAAAATTAATATAAGAGGAAAAAATTAACTTAAGATAGAGAGATAAAATAAAATTAATTACGTTAATAGTTTAAAAATTATATTAAAGTTAAAATTATTTGTTGACGTTTCGGTATAGAATTGACCTTCTTTAGAACTTGTTATTACACATACTATTGTTGATTATTTTATGTATGGGTATATGAGTTAGTCCACGTAAGCGATGACCTACTGTCGTGAAGGTTGCTCAATCATCGTCTTGGATTTGCGTGGTATCTGTCACATCTTGTAGAGCTTATTTTTCAGGTTGAGAACTAAAGTTTTTATCCTTATTTAAAATCTTTCTGCCGAGTTCCATTGACTTTTCGAACGTTTTTTTGTGAGATTTTAAAGATTTTTATCAGAAAACAATAGAAAAGTCGCCTTCCTAATAGATTTTCTCCCAAGATATGAGTGGGATGGTGTTCAAACTTCCTTTTCAAGTACTACGGAGCCAAGGACTACTCAAGGGTGCAATCAAAAGTTTGAAAACTTTGATTGAGTAAAATCGGTTGTGGCATACATGGGCTAACTCGTATGCTCTTTTTCTTTTATTTCTTTTGTTCTTCTTTTGATGATAGTAGTACGGATGAGACAATCTCGGTGTTGCTTCCTACCAGTATCATCATCTTGTCCTATCCGTACCACTATCATCCAAAGAAGAACAAACGAAATAAAAATAAAAGAGTATATACCTATACATAAAACAAGTATCGGTAGTTTGTGTGTAATAACAGAATTTGAAGAAGATCAATTCTATATCGAAACGTCAACAAATAATTTTGATTTTTATATAATTTTTAATCTATTAATTTTATTAATTTAATTTTATCTTTTTATCTTAATTTCATTTAAGTTAATTCTTTGTCTTAATTAAACTTTTTATCTTATATACATGAGAAAAATGAATTAGTGTGAAAATTTATGCGCTCTTGAAAAAAATGGCACATTAACGTGAAAGGAAATACACATCAGACAGACAATAAGTCACTGCATTTGTGCATGATGTACTATACCACCAGATGTCTCGTGTCCCTGTGAATATCGTAAAACTGTCTTGAAAATATTATCTTTATTATTTTACTTCTAGACTAAGGCATATTTCACTTGATTCATCATCGATCGATTGGCATATCAATCCACAACATGGCTACACAATCATCTCGTAAGGAACATAAAAGACAAGTTGATGATCCGATCAGTTATGGGATTTGTCTTGAACATTTTTTGCGACAACAAATTTATTGTTCTTTTTGAACATTAAAGTGATAGAGGCTAATATACTATCCGATGTGAAAAGCCATTTCGAAGTAGGGCACCAGAATGAAGTGCAAGAAAATGATCAAAGAGAAGTGCATAGGTTATCTCAGATTGAGTTTCAATTATCATGCGGTGCGATTCATCCTTTACTAATTACAAATATAAATGGGACACTATACTTTTCAGACAACTCAGTAATCGATTATTGAAAATTTTCTGATAGATGAAATGTTTTCATTCGTGATCATTTGACAGCAAAAACTAGTATTTTTTTAGTTTATTAACCACAGATAATGTTCACTGGCGAAAATGGCAACTAAAAATATCGGATCAACTTTTTTCTGCTTCAGTACAAAAGATACCATGCTTTATTCTACAAAATAACTTCTCCATACCATGCATCGCAGAAAATTGTTGCAGCTACTAAAGAGAAATTTTTAGTTTTTTTTTTATAGATCAAAACTTCTGAAGAGACCTTCTTGTATTGACAAGAAACTAGCTTGAGTAAGTTTTCATTAAAACTATAGCAAAATATTTTTAGGTTTTAAAATAAGTGTCGCTATAGCTACATTTTTAATCTTTCTCTGTTCCTACTTTTTTAAAGTTCAAAATACATTCCATGAATTGTCACTATGGTTTGTATTCAAATACCGAACATCAGACTATTTTTATAATGCATTTTTTCAGTGATCATACAAAATTTGACAAAAAAGTGGATCAGTGGTAGATAAAGCTGACAATCAATAAACAAAAGTCGTAAAATCGGATTTCAACGGAAAGATACTTTTCACCTGCTAATGGTTTTCAGCAACATTTGCACGTTAACAGCACCTCAAGCAGATGTCTTTGCTGAAAACTATAAAATTAAAAGGAAACTTGAAAAGATGTCGGCATGAGTATTTGAATTCCCATACGAGAACGTATAGCAAAGTTACGTAATGTGATATTTTGTGACTTATACGTAGTATCACAAAAGTAAGATACACACGACTCATGATATCAGTATATACGAATGTGTTAGTTATATACATTTTTTCCAAACCATTCAAAAGGGATTCGACAACTATTCCTCTCATCACACGAGTCAAACTTTCATGAAAACTTTCCATAGTTTTGCGCTTCAAGTACCTGAATAAGAGAACAAATAGGCTTGTTTTTTAAGTTACTATTAGATATTAAAATTTTCATTTAGAAGATCAAGAAACTGTCGCATCAGACTCTCAAAGGACACTTAGTAAAGCATATTCATTTGCTATGTGATCTTGGACCACCTAACCCCTTCAAAGCTTTTGCTCCAAAATGAGGAGAGTAGATGTATAAAATAGTTGTTGTAGCTATTGATATGTCCTATGACCATTGATCAACTGGTCAGCGCAAAATCTTCCTTTCGAAGTGAGTAGAATAAGGAAATAAAACTATGGTGGACGTTAAGATTGTTCATTTTCTATGTCATATTTTGTGAATGTATCAACTCATAACATTTATTTTGAAGTGAGCAAGGTCGGTGAATACAATCGTGCTTGTTCTAAATGTCATGATTATTCATTTTTTCTGTAATCATCGACTAGATAGCCAAGACAAAGTCGTTGATTCGAAGTGAACAAAGTAGGTAACCGGGCCCAGGTCATTGTCGTCATCATCATTCACTTGCCATGTAATCTCGTTTTGAGTCAAAGCTCTAGTTTCCCATTAAATACAGTGAGCAAGATCGATGAACACAGCAATGATGATAATTATTCATTTGCCGCATGATTATCACCATGCTGTTCGTTTTCTATCTGATTTCGTAATACACCGAATAGGTGAATAAAGCTCTTGGTATCATGATAATGGTTATGGTTATTCATGGGTTATCTCATCATAGATCAACCGACTAACTTGCTGCTTTTATTTCGAAGTGCACAAAATGTTTGAGCAGAACCATTACGGTAACAGTCATTAATTTGTTGCGTGATAACTTATTAGATAACCACTACGAAATCTTTGCCTCGACGTGAACTAAAAATTTGAACCGACGAAGAGAAATGTAAATATTCAAATTGTTCGTAAGCCATTGCATCTTCAATCAACTTAACACATCAAAGGCAATCGTTCAACGTGTGCAATAAAAGTGAATAGAAAGGTCAAAAGCGCGACGATGTGATTTATTCATGTTTCATGTGATCCTCAATCAATTGAGCATTTCAGGGGTTACCTTCAAAATAGGACAAATAAGTGAATACTATCCTGCCACTTGCCATTCTACATATCAACATCCCATGTGATTAAATTCATCAGAGCAACTCGTAAGCAATGCTTCGCAGTGAACAAATTAGGTGAACATAACACTACTCAGAAACATTCATTTCGCATGTGATATTCGAACAGCTAAGCAACTCGCAAGATTTGCATCGAAGTGAGCAAATAAGGTGAACACAACAATCCTGAGAAACATTCATTTGGCATGTGATCTAAGATCAGCTGAGCAACTTGCAAGCTTTCCTTCGAAGTGAGCAAATTAGATGAACAGAACAATGATGAGACACATTCATTTGTTACGTGCTTTTCGATCAGCTTCACAATTCATAAGTTTTGCGTCAACATGAGAAAAATCAGATGAATAGAACAATACTGAACAACATTCATTGACCGTGTGATCTCCAATCCACTGAACTACTCGCCAGCTTTACTTCAAAGTGAGCAAATCAGCAGAAGAGAACCATACTGAGAAACATTTATCTGCTACGTGTTCGTCCATCAGCTGAGTAACAAAGAAGCTTTGGTTCAAAGTGAAGAAATTACGTGCACGGAACAATCCTGAGAAACATTCAATGGTTATCTGCTCTTCAATCAACTGAGTACTTTAGGAAGCTTTGCTACGAAGTGAGCAAAATAGGTGAGCACAACAATATTAAGACACATCCATTTATTCTGTGCTATTCGATCAGCAGAGTAACTCGCGAGCTTGGCATCGTAGTGAGCCAACTAAATGAATAGAACAATCGTGAGAAACATTCCTTTGCCATGTGATCTTTGAACAGCTAAGTAACTCGCAAGCTGTGCATCAGAGTGAGCAAGTAAGGTGAACAGAACAATACTAAGAAACACTCATATGCTATCTGCTCTTCGAACAGATGTGAAACACGGCAGCTTTGCTTCGAAGTGAGCGAATAAGGTGAACACAACAATACTCAGAAACATATATTTTGCATGTGATCTTCAAACAGCTAAGCAACTCGCAAGCTTTGTATCAAAGTGAGCAAATAAGGTGAACAGAACAATAGTAAGAAACACTCATATGTTATGTGCTCTTCAATCAGCTTAGCAACTTGTAAGTTTTGCTTCAAAGTGAGCGAATTCGGTGAACACAAAGCTTTTGAAAAACATTCATTTGGTATATGATCTTTGAACAGGTAAGCAACTCGCAACTTTTGCTTCGGAGTGAGCAAATTAGACAAACAAAACAATACTGAGAACGATTCATTTGTTATTTGCTCTTCGATCAGCTGAGCAACTTGCAAGCTCTGCTTCCAAGTGAGCGTATAAGGTGAACAGAACAATAGTCAAAAACATTCATTTAGCATATATTCTTCCAATAGCTGCGCAACTCGCAAGCTATGCTTCGTAGTTAACGAATCAGGTAAACAGAACTCTTATTAGAAACAGTCATTTGCCATTTTATATTGGATCAGCTTCGAACCCCGCAACCTTTGCTTTGAAGTGAGTAAATTAGGTGAACAGAACAATGGTGAGAAATATTTACTTATTGTGCTATATTTGATCAGCTGAGCAACTTAGCAGCTTTCTTGCACCGCGAGTGAATTAGGCGGATCGAGCAATTATGAGAAATATTCATTTGCTACGTGATCTTCGATTAGCGGAACAACTCCCAAGGTTTATATGAAAGTGTGGAAATACGGTGAACACTACAATGATAAGAAACACTAATATGCTATGTGTTCTTCGATCAGTTGAGCAACTTGGGGCTTTGCTTCTAAGTGGGAGAGTTAGGTAAACAGAACAATACTAAGAAACACTCATATGCTATGTGCTGTTCGATTAGTTGAGCAACTTTGGAGCTTGGCTTCCGAGTGAGCAAATAAGGTGAACAGAAAAATGGTCAAAAGCATTAATTTGCCGTGTGGTCTACGATTAGCTGAGCAACTCACAAGCTGTGCTTCGAAGTAAGCAAATAAGGTGAACAAAATAATTTTCAAAAGCATTCATTTGCCATTTCTTTTCGGTGAGCTGAGCAGCTGGCAAAGTTTGCCTCGAACTGAGCAAATTACGTAAACGCAACAATCGTGAGAAACATTCATTTCCCATGTGATCTTCGAACTGCTAAGCAAGTCGCAACCTTTGCCTCTAAGTGAGCAAATAAGTTGAACGAAACAATCCTGAGAAACATTCATTTGCCATGTGATGTTGGAACAATTAAGCAGCTCGTAAGCTTTGCATCGAAGTGAGCAAATAAGGTGAACAGAACAATGATGAGAAACATTCATTGGGTATGTACCCTTCGAACAGCTGCGGAACTCGCAAGCTATGCTTCGTAGTTAGCGAATTAGGTGGACCGAGCAATTATGAGAAATATTCATTTGCTATGTTATCTGTGATCAGGCGAGCCATTCGCAAGCTCTACATCGAAGTGACCGAATTTGGTGAACAGCACAATCATAAGAACCACTCATATACTATGTGCTCTTCGATTAGCTGAGCAACTCGCAAGGTTTGCTTCAAAGTGTACAAATCAGATGAACAAAACAATACTGAGAAATATTCATTTGTCATGTGACCTCCCATCAACTAAGCAACTCGGAAAGTATGGTCGCCAGTTAGGCAATCTGGTGAACAGAACAATAGTGATACACATCCATTTACTCTATGCTGTTCTACCAGCTGAGAAACTCGCAAGCTTTGCTTCGTAGTTAGCGAATTAGGTGGACTAAACAATTATGAGAAACATTCATTTGGCATGAGATCTTCGAACAGCTGAACAATTTGCAAGCTTTGCTTGGAAGTGCACTAATAAAATTAACACAACAATGATGAAAAACATGGATTTGCCATGTACTCTTCTATCAACTGTGCAACTCGCAAACTACGTTTCGAAGTTAGCGAATTTGATGAACATGACTCTTATGAGAAAGATTCATTTGCAATTCTATGTTGGATCAGCTGAGCAACCGGCATGATTTGCTTTGATGAGAGCAAATTAGTTGAATAGGACTCTTATTTGAAAATTCCTTTCCTATGTGATATGTGATCAAATGTCGATTTGACAAGTATTGCCTCGAAGGGAGAACATCAGTTGAACAGGATAATGCTCAAAAATATTCATATGCTGTATAATCTTCGATCAACTGACCAAGTTGCAAGTTTCGCTTCGAAGTGAGCAAATTATGTGAACAGAGCAATGGTGAAAAAGTTTAATATGCGATGTGGTTTGCATTTGGCTGAGCAACTCGCAAGCTTTGCTTTGAAATGGAAGAAAAAGGTGAATAGGACAATGATGAGGAATATTCATTGACCGTATGATCTTCGATCAGCTGAGCGACTCGCAAGCTTTGATTAAAAATGAGCAAGTTTGTGGAACAGAACAATGATCAAAGACTTTCATTTGTTATATGATATTTTATTAGTTGAGCTACTGGCAGGCTCCGGTTTGAAGGGAGCAAATGAGTTGAAAAGATGAATCATGAGAGACATTCGTTTGCCATGTGATCTCTGATCAGCGGAGGATCACGCAAGCGTTGCTTGGAAGTGAGTGAATGAGGTAGGTGCAGTTTTCTATGTGGCTGCTATGATAACAGAAAAAAATAAATTTTTTTTGCCGGCTTCGGTACTTATTTCGCTTTATTAAAAGATCAGGATGCGGGCTCGTGTATCGTCCAAATAAAACAAGAAGAACTTCGCTATAGGTTATTTTTGCGATTCGAGGAAGAAAGAGTTATAACATATTTGTGTTGGCTATAGTATGGGGGAGCGGCGGAGCCCTAGTGTTTAATGGAAAAGAGAGATCAGTAAAAATGGAAGAGACTTATTATTTGTAGACAATGTTCGAGATATGCGATGGTATGATATGAAAAGGGTTGGTTCGATGATTGTCTATGCTTCCACAAGTAAGAGGCTTGTGGAACGTTTTCTCTAGGGTCAAACATGAAGTTTTCTGCTATGGTTAATGACCAAAACATTTCGTTGAAGATTCTAGGGAGGAATAATCTGTTGGATAGTGTGGGTGTGGGTGTAGGTATGGAGTGTTCTCCTTATTATCTTTCATACCTACATCCACAGGCTACGCCCACAGGCTACGCCCACACTTACACCCACAAGCACACCTGATTTTCTGCAAAAATTACCATTCTATTCTTGATAGTTTGGCCATTAAAATAAATATTTCAACAATAATAGCTGCGTTTTCATTACATCACATGCGTATAAAGAGTAGGAACTACAATTTCGAAAGAGACTCTTTTGAAAAAAAATTAGATCTCAATTACAAACTACAATGCTATGCTCTTTAAAATTCGAAGTTTGAATAGGCTGATCTTCGGTGGTTTCCTTGACTTGAAACTTGCAATACGTCTTTGAATTGTAACTTGTCTAGTTGATATAGCATTCTCTTTTTCTTTGAAAAACAACGTAATGAATATTTAACGAAACAGTCCCGCGAAATTAATTGGAAAAAACGACAATTTGTCTTTGAGAGAGGGCTGCGCAAATACAAGTATAACTTGTACTACCTTTTTTCTAATTAGAATCATTCCTTTCATTTTTGAAACTTCAAGTGTTGGCGGATCTAGAAAAATATTTTCGCCATGGTGGCGTTTGAAAATCTATAGTAAGGTTAAAACATTTCTTTTTACTTGGTGAGAAGAAGCCAGAATGATAAGTTTTACAATGGCTACACCACTACATATAATGACTAAAATTTAGGCTTCATTCTTGAAATGAAGACACTACTATGCTCAAAAATATGCTTTCCGGACGAAACCGAGTCAGAGCCTTCAAAAACATCTCCAACTTTTGGTTCAACGTCCTACGGTCAATGTATCTTCAAACGAGAATGAAATCTTTGGGTGTGAGTGTGGTGGATGGATGTTCGTTAGGATTTGGATGTGGTTATGGATGTGGATGTGGGTGTGGGTGTGGGTATGTAGATGTGGTGTGGATGTGAGTGAGATGTGGTTGAGTGTTCTTGTTATCAAAACCCACACCCATGCCCACTCGATAAGCAGAAAAAATGTCTAAATCTATTGCTTTTTATTTATATACCAATGAATAAAATGGAAACTATCAAAACATGACAAGAAATGTAGTTGAATGAAGGCTTGGATTGTATAGTAAAAGCTTTCTTTTGCAAACAAACAATTTAGTAATACAAATGATCGATTCGTATATCAATCCAAAAACAAAAACTAATAAAATATTGTTATAATTTAAATTCATTAGATGTTAGAGTCCATTTTTGCACTAAACGAATCTTGCATTTAAAAGAGTACAGAGAGAAGCTACTCTTATCTTGTCCTAATATGACAATGCAAATAATGAGAATGAGTCTTATCTAGAATTGCGCATCACAAAACATCAAGAGAAACTCTGAAGGTGCACACAATTATGATATTTGTTAAATTGATAGTTTTTATTCTTTTATGTGTTGTAAACCATGTCAATGGGATATGTGACAGTCAAACTGGTCCAGTAGAAAGCATTGAGTGTTCTTTGTCCGACAAATTCAATAAAAAACAATGGAACACTTGCCTGACGAATACCTATATCCAACAGCAATCACAAGGAAGACATGGATGCGGTGATGCAACAGCTAAATATTGTAACTATCCATGCATGCGTGAAGTCTATTATTTGGAAGGAGACCTTGTAATTGATCCATGTGCTTGTAATGATTCATCAGTATTACCAGCACCTACATTACCGACCGAATGTCTTAGTCCCGATGGATCAAGTTGTGATTGGTACAAGAATTGTCTCGAACGAAAATATTCATGTCAAGGTACTTCGACTGAACATGTTTTCACCTATGCCACAACATTTTGTGAACTCTACACCAAGCATAAAAACCTATTTTCTGTCCGAGCACAACGTTGGATTGATGATGCACGTAAATGTTTACAAATGGCACTTGTTCCATTTGTTCGACCATTTAGTAATGATAATTGTCAAAAGATTCGCAATAAAGCATTCACTTCATACAAATCTTGCTATCTTAGACCTTATCCAGAAGATGCATCAATCTGTCATATGACCAGACGAGATTGGTTACGAATATTTTGGACACTTAAATCAGCTTTTATTGCGTCGACACCAATAGCCTATAGTTCTTTGCAAAATGTAATCGATACATTCCAAGAATGCAGTATGGATACGGAAGCGAACGATTTTGGACATATCTTTAAGGAATTTAAACTTACAATTGATGTTATTCAAAGATCTTGGGATAATTTGAACAAAGATCAATCAGATCAAATTGCAGTCCGTATTGCCCATCAAATTGCTAGGATTGTATTGGCACCATCATCACGATGGGGATGGTACGCGTACGGAATACCTTTATCGATAGAGAGTAGTCGTACTGGATACAAACAAATGGCTATCGAACTACTTGTTGCTGACTTACCCGGCATCGTCAATGATACATTGGTGCCACCTATTAATATAACTAATATTGAATTCAATGAAATAATCACAAGACTTGAAAATGCAGTGACCAAGGGTGATTTATATATACAAGTTGACAATGGAACATACTATGTGTCACAGATGACCTATTGCTTGGATATGAAATGCTACGCGACGACAGAGAATATTTTGGCTCCTACATATGTTCCCAAGAATGGGAGCAGTAACAATACTTACTGTTTCTCAATGATGTTCTTTCTTCTTCTTACATGGTTTTTTTTCTATAATCTAATTCGCTTTTAGTGATTTCTATTAATCCAGTAACAAAGAAAGAGTCATTAATCGATGAAATCGGATTCAGAGACTGATGGTAC
>CAJNOP010002670.1:1489-16370 GCA_905250075.1 Rotaria sp. Silwood1
TTTTTTTTGGCAGATCGCTGAGATAATAAAATCATAGAAAATTAGAGTTTACATTTCTCAAATGGACTTGCTAATTGCTTGTTGATCTGTTTGCTGTCATGTCGAATCAGTCTGGGAATGGTTTCTATGAAAAGGTTTCAAACAGTTCAACATGCGCAGAGAAGATATTAAAATATTAATATTTGAATCTTTCAGTATAATAATTTTGATTGAAAATAGTTTGAGAAAATTACCAAATTTTCAGACGTTGAGATATTCTATCTTGTCGTATTGCTTATAGACTTTTATCTTTGTATATCGTTGATCAGATAACTCGACTACTCAAACCAGAATGTCAAGGAATACGTGAGAGAGTTCAACTGCTTGGTGAATTAATCACAAGCAAGAAACTTGATTCAATCCTACATGTTTATGACGAAATGGCATATATAATCGCAGCTACCGAACGAAATGAGCTTTTACAAGCCGGTTCTGATGGGAAACGTCTTCTTCAATTAACAACTGCAGCAAAAAGCAACTTGAATATTGATTTGCATAATCTTGATATTGAATTACAACGTCAACTTGGACTTTATTCTGTTGAAGTCATTGGAGATGGCGTAAGGATCTATTTTCTTCTCGTTATTACTTTTTCATTCCACTAATCTCCTTAATAGGCATGTGCCTTTCGAGCCACACTGATCTCAGGTAAATTGTTGATTAGAATTAAAAAATGCATTCAACATTTAGTGAATATCTTTGATATGTACGGATGCAAAAACCTGATCTTTACCATAGCGAATTACGCGAAAAGGCCATTCGGCAAGTTCTCAGTAATGGGTCTTACTACTCAACTGTACTAAGACCCGGAGATCAAGTGAATGAGAAAGAATTAATAGACTGGGCACAAACAATGGACGATTCAAATACTTATGGAGATGAAATGGCTAATATAGCTGTAGCTGATCGATATCATATTCAATTGGTTATTTTTCGTGCTGGTGAATTACTTACTGTGGTAAATCCATGTGATGGATATATTGAACACACAGCTTTTCTTGTCAATGTCGGTACTCATTACAAGACACTCGTTTCTTGTTATGAACTAGAAGAAGCACGTAGAAACTCTGAACATCTTCAGAAATAAAATATGACAAATTTATTGAATGATAGTGTTGATTTTTAACGATATCTATTTGTATAAAGGGGCAAGGTGCTTAAGATTTTGTAGTTTCTAAGCAACGAGTGTCAACCAATGGGTTTTTTTTTCTTCGTAATTGTACAAAAAGAAATTAAGTAAATAATAAAAAGAGAAAATATTTTTCAAAACCAATAATTGAATGCTTGGCAATGAAGAAAATAAGAGCATGTAATAGATAATTAAACAAGTGCTCATATAATATTCAATTCTGCATGGTTTTTTTTATGGTTGAAAAATTAATATTTAATTTTATCTATTTAAAAAAACAGACGTTTCTTAATTTCAACTATCGAAGAAAAAGAAAGTGCTGAATCAAATTTCTATAGTTGATGCATGATCAGTACACGATACAAGTGCTTCTTTACTGTGTACTTTTCATGTTGATATAAAAAGAAAATGAAGAAACCATGCACATCACCAGTGAAAACGAAAAAGAGATATGCTATAATTAATAAAACAGTGAGAATACGATAAAAACCGATGAATATTTGCATCTTTTTCACTTCATTTGATTGATATAATACGAGAGAAAAATTAAATGATGCGATAGACATAAGATATGTATTATAGGAAAGGTAGAACATTGTAGAGAATCAATATTTATATAAGATTTCTTATTTTTTCGTTCGTTATGTTGACTCTTTTATTCTTTTTTTTTTCGTACGTTTTTATATAATATTTTTACTCAAATAACAAAACTTTCTAATCATGACTCGGAATATTCCATCATCAGTTTCATCTAAAACGGCTCGTTATGAGTGTGATTACGTAAATTATTCATTTTTTCCTCGTTCATTCATGTAACTTTATTAATTGTATAGGTATTTACGACACTTGGTATTAAATCACACGGGACAATAACTTGTAGGAGTAAAAATAAATTAAAATCTTCAATAATTTTTTGTTTTAGTTCGTAGAAATTCTTCAAATAAAGCAAATTTTATTCGAATATCACCTGATGTATCTCCTGTACAAATTAAAGAATTATTTTTTCAACAATGTCAACATAGAGTAAAGTTATTTTATTTGTTATTTGTATAAGATAAAGTTTATCTTTAGCGTCAATCACTTGTTATATCCATAACAGGCAGCGCTAGAGAATACAATATGAAATCAAAATTATTTCAAATATTTCGTCAAGGTCTTCTTAAAGTGGCCAAAACTACCAGTTGAATTTAATTTTACATATTTATTCAAAATCAGAATTGTTTTTTTTTTCGTTTCTTCAGATGTTTGGATAATTACAAATGGTGTTATTACAAGTCTTACAAAACTTCTTGGAGAAATAATTCGAACAAATCCTGATCCATCCCATCCTATTCATTTAATTGTAAGTTATAATAGGGTACCCTAGTCTATTCTTCCCCGTAGAGTTCCCAGTAGTGTCGAACTTGACAGTTGAATTCAAGTATTCAAGTTTTCAGTTCGAGTATTCAATTATTACTCTCCTTAACCTTAGCCATCCTTATAGAGTTTTGCACTCATCCTCAACTGTGACTGTGGGACTTTGCCCCTTCCCCGATAAGAATTTTTTCCTCACTCTCAGCTGTCCCTGTGGGATTTTGGCCCCACCCCTCAATGGTACTTTGAATAATTGAATACGGGAATTCAAGTTTCAAGTTGTACATATATGGTAGTTCTTGGGAAGAACGAAATTAATCAGGTCCCTGGGAACTTCCATTGACAAGAAGGTACTCTTTATTGACTTTTAAGGCTATTTCCCGAATAATCTCTGCGATTCTCCATAAACTTCCTGTTAAATCCCCGGGGACTGTACAGGGAAGACGGGACTAAGGTATCTAAGAAATATTTATTGTGAAATCTAAAGGGTATTGCTTCATGGGGATGTATATCTGGTGTTGAACAACTTGATGTTCATGGAACAAATGTTATTTATAATAAATCAAAAAATGATGGAAACGATGAAACACCTCTTGAACCAAATCATACACATTTTATTTTTGTTGATGATGGAACTAAACATCAATATGGAGGAGAAAATGAATTTCGTACTCAATTTGAAAGAGCGATTTATGGAGAATCATTTTCATTACAAAATACAACAAATAATAATCAAATGAAAGATAAATCAAGACAATCAGGTTAACATATTTCATAGAAGATGAAATTTATTTCTTTTTGTGTTTGACTTAGATAGCATACCTGTTGTTCTTGTTGTTATTGAAGGTGGACTTGAGACAATTAAAAAAGGTTTTGATATATTCAATTATATTGAATGATAGTATTTGTTTTAGTTTATGAAAGTGTTATGAAAAATAAAATTCCAGTTGTTCTTCTGGCAGGTACAGGTGGTTGTTGTGATTTATTTGCTAAATGCTATCAATTATACAATGAATATCATCTAACATTGAAATTAACTGATCAAACAAAGTTGGTTTAACTATTCTTAAAAACATATTGACTTTGCTTCTTAGTTCTAGTGAAGATTCGTCATCATTAAGGGAAAAAATTGAACAGATAAAAAATAAACTTCGCGAAAAATTACAGATTATTGATAATAAATTGAATATAGGCTCGTGCATCAATGTACTAGACGAAAATACTGGAATAGATTATTTTGAATTAATTTACGAATGTATTGATAAACGAAGTATATTTTTAAATATCGTCGATTTAAAAGTGCATAATTATGTTGAAACAGATATTGATTTAGCTATTTTACAAGCACTTCTAAATGGTAAGAAATAATATTATCATTGAAACAATTCTTTTTTGTTTTTTATCTATTTTTTCTAGTAACATTTGAAAATGATTTATCTGAGATGAATATTGAACAAAAACGTGAACAATTAAATTTAGCATTAGAATGGCAACGAATTGATATTGTTAAAAATTTTATTATGAAAGATGAAAAATATTGGAAAGTAAATAATTCATTTAACATTTTTTCAATAAATAAAATATTCAATTTAGACAATTGAATTAAATGATCTATTCTTTAAAGCTCTTATTCAAAATCAAGCAAATTTTATTCAATTATTTCTTGATCATGATTTTCCATTAAATGATTTATTCGAAAATAATAAAATACTTGTAACACTTTATCAAAATGAAGTATTACACATTCATTATCGAATCTAAAAAAAAATAAAAGAAATTTTGTTTATTTAGAATTATCAATTAAAACATGATTTTAATAATCCTCTACGTGGAATTTATACAGAAATAATTCAACCATTAATTGGTGAATTTTTTCAAGTCGATGCTATCTTTGATTCTGATGATTTATTGGAGAATAACAATGATGATTTACAATCAATAGGTTTGATTATTTAATAATATAGAAAGAATAAGAATTATTTTATAGATGTTGAAAAAGAACTTTTTCTTTGGTCAATTTTAACAGATAAACAAGAATTAGCATTACTTTTTTGGGCTCGAGGAAAGAATAAAATTTGTAAGTATACAAATCTTATTTGAAGATTCAAAAATAAATTTTTGTAAAATAAAGGTGCTGCTTTGATTGCAACATTAATTTATAAGAGTAAAGCACGAAAAGCAAAAGATCAAAATTATATTGAATATGCAAATGAATTTCAAAGTTTAGCTGTAGAAATTCTTGAAAAATTTTATTTAACAAATCCATATGAATGTACAGAAGCAATTATTAGACAAATTCCACAATTTGGTAATGTTACTTGGTTACATTTAGCTGTTATGGCTGAAGCAAAATTATTTATTGCACATAGAGGAGTACAAGATGTACTTAATGATATATGGTATTGTCATTTTTGAGAAAAAAACAAGTCTTTTTTTTTTTAAATTTAATATTACAAATAGGAATGGATATATTGATCATAGAGTTGGACATATCAAGATTATATTTTCAACTATAATGCTTTGGTATAGTGGATTTCTTCCATATCATAAAAACTTAGTTGAAGGAAGTGAAAAATGTACCAAAACTAATGTATGTTAATCATTAATTGTTTTTAATTCATCTATTATTTTCTTCTCTAGAATTTTCAAGATGAATGGAACTTTTTTCAACGTAATACATCACAATTGAAATCTATTACAAATAGGTAGACAATTCTAAATTTGTTTGACTTATTTATAATAAAATATATTTGTAGAACATCAGATCCAGCATGTTCGAGATTAATGAATGATAATTTATTTGACGAAGATAGTTCTATCGGTACTAGTCATTGGAAAAGGTAGAGAATTAAAATTAATTAGATAAATATAGTAGGTTTATGAAATATGAAAGATCAATTTTTCATGTTTGACACTTATACTTAGATCAATCATTCTGACTATGTGAGACAGCTTAATTCCTGTCGTAAGCGATGAAAAATGAGGGCTATCATCCGTCGTACTAAATTACGGAACGTATTTCGCCGGAACAGAAACGGTGCCATTACATGTCGTGTATGACCACATTTAGCCGCTCTTACCCATCTATATTTTACATCACTAATACTATAAGATTTCTATATCATCCGATATGTCAAAAGGCTATTTACGTATAAAAATTAGAAAATTCAAAAGAAATAAATGAGAAAGATACTTTATCAAATAGGATCGATAAAGTGATCTACAATAAAAAAAAAAAATAAATAATTTAGATTAAAAGCCTTACTTACGTCAAATTGATCATTGATATGATCTAAAACAAAGAGATAATACAAATAAAAGAACTTATTTTCATTGAATTAATCATTAATATATTCTAAAATAGATATATGGATAAGTCGAGATTGGATTTGATTTTTTTAAGTCATTTATTGAGAATGGGCGTATATATCTCTGATCTAAAAGAAAGAATAATAATTCAAATGAAAGAAAAATTTCCTCCAATAACAGAAAATAATTCAGATTAAAAAAAAAAGAGTTTTTAATCGATTAGCTGTATGTGTAAGAATTCACTTATTTAGAGTGAAAAATGGAATTAGTCAATATGTAAACAATGTCTCAATGTTTCTTCAAGCTCCATGTGTGAAATATCTCTACAATTTAGTAAGTATTATTATGTCATTTTATCTATCAGATATTTATGATAAACATAGGAAAATTTCCAAAACTTGTTTCTGTTCATATTCATATTTTTGTTAGTCTATATTACGATTACAAGAAATATAATCATAGAAACAAGTAGTAGTACCGAGTAGAAAGATGCGGCTAGAGCCTATCGAATTCAAACATGTTGGACTTAGTCCCGAGTTCTATCAATCGCTCATATTATTCTCGATGGCATGTTTCAATTAAAATCTGATAATCATTCTGAAGTTACCAAATACTTTTTTCGATTATTTATATTCAGTGACTGGCACATCCTAGACATTTTTCAGGAAATCTTGGATGAAGTTATAATCGGTACTTGCTATTAGATCAGCACCTATTGGTTGAATCCTCGATCTGAATTTACAGCTCTCTAGTTTTAAAAACATTTTGTAGAAGAATTAAGCAGATATTTCCTTCTGAATATTCTTTTGTTATTAAGGCCACCCCCTCCGAAAATCGATGTTTTTTTTAAATTTCAATTTCGAGATAAACACATGGATGTTACCTCCAAGGTGCCTAGTTTTAAAATTCATGAAAGTCATTTCCAATTTCGAAAGGTCTCTTTAAAATAATCGATGAACTTATAAAGCTTTCTAGCAAAAAACACGGCACCTAAGATTATAGAGAACTCATAGGCCCACTTGTTTTTATCGTTCATAATAACAAACAATGACACGGCATACTGTGGTACGTCTACTTGATGAGACATCTGATGGGCTTTTAATTGATATACAATATAATTACGTTACTCTCTGTTGTATGAAGATGATTCAACAAAATATTCAAAGAAAAAAATATTCGCGCCGTTTCCTCAAAACTGATTTTTGACAAAACTGAGAAACTCCGAACAAATTTTTTTTCATTATAATTTGTTTCATTGAACTGCGGTTTTTTTATTCGATAGATTGATGAATCCTCTTTCGAATGAGGGAAATGGAATTTCTATTCGACCCTTAATATTGAGAAAACCAAAGGTTTTCTAGAAAACCTTGGCTATGGGTTTTAGAACTTTAAGGTTTCGGAAGTTGCAAAAATGAAATAAAATAAAAATTCTTTTCCTCATCCGAATCAGCAAGGAGTTCTCTTTCACATGAGACCATCCCGGGCGCTGTAGCTTGAAGTGTATTCGAAAAATTTCTTGTTCCCGTGGAAGCCCTATTTTGCCCCTTGATTGTTCGAAATCTTTCGAACGGTAAGGTTTAGAGCCCTGAAATTTTTTTTTGTATATGTACAACTATGAGCCGAACATTCCTAGAAAGTTTCGTGAAATTCTCACGTACTATAACGAAAATCGATTTTGGAGAGAGAGGGCGGCCTTAAAGATATTGTATATTTAGAAAAGTTTGAATATTTTTGTAAACTAATATTTATATTTGAATCTGTTTCTAGTATTTTCATGTGATATTTTTAATATTATTTTCATATGTTATCTTATGTGATTTTTTCCCAATATATGACTTTCAATGTCAATCAAATCCAGAAGAACATAGTGATAGTGATATATTATTAAAAAATGTTGTAAAACGATCGATTTTAAATCAAACAAAAACTAATTTGACTATCAATGGAAATTCTTCATCAAAATTTGGACTCGAACAACATAATCGACCAACAACCAGTGAAATAATACTTGTTTTATGGATGTTTACTTTATTTTGTGAAGAAATTCGTCAAGTAAAAATAATCAAGTTTTGGTTTTTTTTTTCTGCTTCTTCTTCTTTTTATTAATGATTGATTAGGTATTATCAATGGAAGTTCAATCAATATCTGGAAAATTAGCAGCATATTTTTCAATATTTTGGAATAAATTAGATCTCATAGCGATAGTTTTATTTTTTATTGCTTTTATTCTTCGATTGTTACCAATGAGTGAATGTTTTTGTAGTGCACGAATTATTTTAGCTATTGATTTATCAATGTGGTATATAAGAACACTTGATATATTTTCTCCTGTAAAAAGACTCGGACCAAAACTTGTTATGATTGGTGAAATGGTAAATAAAATATATTTAATTCAATTTTGTTAATTTCTGTATTTATAAAAATAAGGTTCATGATTTAAAATTTTACATGTTAATGTTAACTATATTCATATTAGCATATGGTGTACCTACATATAATTTACTCTATGGTGTTCAAAAATTTTCTTGGCATATTCCACGTGCTATTTTAAATTTAGCTTATTGGCAAATATTTGGTGAATTAGAAGTTCTTGACGATATTGAAAGTGACTCTCACATTAGACTTTTTATTGAAATTTGATCTTAACTGTTTTTTTTTTAGAAAACTATGAAATAACTGGCTATGTTGTATTTATATTATTAATTGCTTATATGACAGTAGCAAGTGTTCTTTTAATTAATCTTCTTATTGCTATGTTCAGGTATTACTTTTATTTTTATCTCATATTTTGAAATATTATATTATTTATCTTTTTTTGAAGTAATACATTTGATCGTTTACAATTAGATACAGATTGTATATGGAAATTTCAACATTATTCATATGTATGTTATCATTTAACTCTTCCATCACTTCCTCCACCATTAATTATATTTTCACATATTTATCGTGTAATGATTTATATTTTTTCACATAAATTTAAAATCGAATGGTTTTATCAAAAATATATTCAACATACAAATGGATCGAAATTTAGTACATTTTAATAAAAATAAAAATGTTTTAATTGGCTTTTTTTTTTGTAGAAATAATTGCTGATGAAATATTAACAAAAACAATTGAATCTATTGAAGATGCTTTAGGAAATGAAGTTTATTTTTTTTTCATTAAAAACTGATCGAAAACAAATTAATCAACCAACTGATTTAAATGAAGAACGAATGTATGTATCGATTTATTTAATAAAAGAAAAAAGAAATTTTTTTTAAGACATTCTCCACAAGAAATTCTTATAAATAAAATCAAAACACTTGAAAATCAAATTCAAATAATACAAAATCAAGTAGAATCTATTTGAAATCGTAGAAATAATTATTTTCTGTTGTTTTCTAGCAAAGTAATATGTTTGAATATTTGGAATATTTAATGAATGGAATCAAAAAAATTGGTGGTGATGATATTGAAATGCCCAAACTATTACGTCAAAATTCTGAATTACTTTGTATGTTATGTATATTTATTCTCGCATTAGACAAAAAAAAATCATAGATCACTAGTTTCATTTTTTTGAATTCAAAAATCATTAGGGTATAACACTACAATGAATTTCTATAGAAGAACAGGAATAATTTAAACTTCATCTTACAAGTGACATCGATTCAAAACCGAAGGCATATTGAGGTCAAGAATTCTAGCCACTTGTATCTTATGGAAGTCTATTTCAGTTAAAACCTCCAATTTATGCTGCTCGCGAGAAGAATATTCATTAAATGAACTCATCGAATCGATCTATTTCGGACAGTAGTTTCCGTTTTGAAGGTGTTCGTATTATTCGTAGAGACTACATATCTATTGCTATTTATGCTTCCCTAGTAAAGATGAATATTAGACTGACGTCCCGTAAAAATAGGAAAATAAATTGATATAATTTTTTTTCTCACTAGTTTTTCTATAATATTTTAGAGATTCATATTAAATGATGATAGAATTAATAATTATTCAAGCAAACAAAACAAACTTTATTGTTTTTTATTATAGAATAATAAAAAATAAATATGTTTAAAATAAAATTTCATTGCTGAATATTTTCTATACACAATACCAATCAAATAGCAATAGAATTTTGATTATATTCAAGATTTAATATTTAAATTTCGTGAATAATAATAAATTTAAAAAAATATTCTTGTTTTTATAAAATATGTAAAAGACGTGTTTTATGTGGAAAATAATACAAGATTGAAATATACCAATCAAAATCTGTTTGAATGATTTGTTTGAGTCCAAGAATAAATCTCCACAATCGATGAGGTTGCATTACTAAATGAGCAAGATGATGATTTCGTGCTTCAGCATAGTTTGAACTAACAAGATTATTCACTATGTTAGTACTAGAAGGTGTTAATGGAGCACTAAAATCTTGAGATATGATCTCATCTATTTGGATAATCTTTTCTGGAATAATTTAATCTTGATTAACTAATTGAAGATGATCTCCTAGTTGAATTTCTGAAGCAAAAACAGAAGTTGATATTTCATATTTAAAAATAAGATACTTTAATGAAATTCCAATTGAATATGTCGAGTTTTGATGATGCTTAAATACAGTTAGATGAATAAATCTGTAGAATTTGCTTTTTTCACTATGAATTATATCATAAATCAGTTCAATGATCAGTTTATTTCCTTCTTGTACTAAAACTTCTTCTCCAATTTGTACATTCGAAAGAGAAATATCTTTTCCATTACGTGTTTGAACTGTACTTTGACCACTAAAGTATTTTTTGTTGGTATTCAACTTCACATGACTGTTCTTTCGGTTTTTTGTATTTAACAGAGAAATCACATAATTTCTCTCAAGAAAAAAAAATTGAGTATTACTTGTGTATTATTATTGATAAACTGATTAGTATATAAATCGACCTTGCCTCGCGTTGTTGAGAACATTGTTTGTGTATGAAATCGAATAAATAAAAGAATACGTCTAAATTCAGCTGCTGTGTTGATACGAATCCTCAGTTCTTTGGTGAGTAATACTTGATTTATAATTAACCTGGATCAATTGAAAATGTACAGCTGATGGGATTACGCTGACCAATAAAGGTAACATCGCATTACCATAGCAATAAAGGGTGTGGGTGTGGGTGTATGTGTGAATAAGATCTTCTCATCACCCACACCCACACCCACACCCACACCCCCACCCAATTCAGCAACTTCTACGAATCATGCTTTCGAAATTTTTCTATAAGTCTTCGTACGCATTGCATCGTCAAATGCAAGAAATTGAAGCAAATACAGATGCTTGGTTGAAGGTGAAAGGTCACTCTTTCAGATCATATACTTTTTTAAACATGATTGAATTGTATCCTGTACTATCAAACAGAGGAATTCCGTTTGCTGAATGAATCTAGTAAATACCAAAAAAAGATAAATCACGGAAGATTCGCAAATATAATGGCGAATCTTTTGACGAGATTTCAAGATTACATGGTTTGCCTATACAAAAATTACATACGAAATAAACCCTGTTGAAAACTTATCGGGACAACTGATGTCTCTTTAATATGAGTTAGAGTTGAAAAGGTTTAAAATCGCCCCCTCCCGTTCATCTCACTCTCCCATTACTGCCTGAAAAGTTTTGAGCCTCCCATAAATTAGAGTCGTCCCGCCGCCTCTGAGTTAAAGTCTTACCTCATTAAATCATCGATGTGCAAATCTAAATGCATTCTGTACTATCACTTCTATATTTTTCATTTTGACAAGAGAAAATGCTAGAAAAATATTTGTATTGAGGATGAGGACAAATATAAAAACTTTTCATTTATTATAGATATGATCTAAGAAAATGAATAATATATCTTGTCATCAGTTTTTATCTGTTTTACAGAACGGTAGTAAACTGTGTATAAAATGGGTAAAAAGTTCATCAAATACTTTCGAAATATTTTCAATCGACTGAGAATATTTGTTTCATCTTATTTTATTCTTTATTTTACTAAATGGCATGCTTCTAATATATACATGCAAAATCAATCAAATCTTTTGAATATTTTATTCAATAAACTACATATGAAGAAAAAAAAAACAGTTATGATTGAAAGATCCAATGTCCATAATTGTGTCGAATGACAGTCCACGGTGATGATAGATAATTTTTCAATAGTTCAACCAAATCATATCTATTGCTACGTTGATCATCTTCATAAAGAACATGCAGAGTTCGAAGATTAATCATAGAATTAATTAATAGCAGAATACTTTCTATTTGGTTCACTCTGATAAGTACCACTCGACAATGAATAGCCAAAGATGATTGACTTAATTCCATACATTGTTTAAGATCATAGGAATGTCGATGACGTGATTGATTAACACCTTGTAAATCTAGTCGACGAACTGATGCGCTGGCTAGTTGATAAGGTGGCATTTCTAAAGTATCCCATGAATTAAATACTAGGAAGTGGAGATTCAATGCACGATCCAACAATGCTTGTAACTGTAAATGATCATTTCTTTCCGGAATGTCGACAACCAGTAAATGTAAATGTTCAATATTGGGAACAATCGAGAAGAAATGATGATCAATGGGTAATTGTAGATGTAATATTCTAATATTGTTTAGTTGGATATAAGACCATGTATCGTCCTCGAACAAGGACGAACTATAACTTACTTGTTGAACAGAATCATAGGAGAAATATTTTTCATATGGACATGTCGATATTGTTTTCGAATCGTATGCATTGGAGATAACGGGAAAATAATCAAATTTGTAAGGTAAAGTATATATACATATGCACAAAGATGCCATCCATAATCTCCAATGACATCGAATGAACCATTGATGATGTTCGATCCAGAATGGAGTACGATACGTAGCTAGATATTGTTCGACTTGTTCTTCATTATCTTGATCATTAATGAAACGATAAAAACTGAAATCCATCTTCAACTGGAAAACCTTCAATTGTGGTAAATATTTAACGATAATTTGTTTCCAATCATGTCCAGTGAACTTAATAGAGAACATATCCACTTTGAGATGATTAATATTAGGTAATAATTGGAATAGATTGATCATTACACGTTGTGAACATACTTCATATAAGGCAAGTTTTTCAACTGATAGATTCTTCGGTGATGGTATAAATTGACGAGAAGATGGACGATCATCTTCTTCATAACTATTCAAGGAAAGAGAAAATTTTAGTAAATTAGGTGTTTTCTCTAATAAACTGGCAAATTGATGCGATGACCAGAAATTTTGACGAATAATTAAGTAATGAAACGATGTGGAAATGATGGTAGGAATACAAAAATAACTTGTACAGTCAAACTTAAGATCCCAATAACAATAGGTCAGTTTAGGTAAACTCCAAATGCGATCGATGATATCTTGAGCGGGCTGTTTTTCAAGTTCAGATATTCGACAATTAATAAATTTTAAATGTGTCAGCTGATAAAGACGAGATAAGTCACAAAAGAAGAATAGATTAATCATTGGATCTGAACTAATATTATCGAACGTTAGAGAACGAAGACGGTTGAATTGATTTAATTTAAAACCGGCGGATAATAGATGAAAATATTGACGTGGAGTATCATCATCATCAGACAATCGAAGATGAATAATTTGATTGATTATCAAAGGTAAATATGTTTGACAGAAAAGTGTGAAATTTTCTTTGGAGATCGAACGAAGATCGACACGATAAGTTCGAAAATAGATCAATAGTAGAGAATTAAAACGAGTATTAAGACCACGGAAAGAACGAAGGACATCGATTCCATTCAATAATTCGAATAATTCAATCAACAATTCATTGGATAATGATTCTAATGTCATTTGCTTTATTGTCATTTTTGCATCAAAATGTAGAACTTCTTCACACCACGATTTGTATTATTCATACACATACAACAGGTACATTGATTGGAAAAGAATGATAATGAAGTGAGAAAGTCGTAAGATTAATCTTGAACGTTGAAGAGAAACAAATGAATCGATTGAAAAAACAAACGTTGGTGCTAATTTTGTTTTTCCTGTTATCACTTATCTATGATTTAATCCAGACAACGTCTCACCATCGTTCTTCTCTTCTATATAGTTTATCTTTCCGGTCATAAAAACAAGTGAATTCTGTTTATCATTTCAATTTCACATTAACAATTGACAGATCATCTTGATTATCTTCCTTTCTTTTCAATCTAAACGAATGAATCGCTAATTATACTTTTTGTTGATTTTTTAAAAAAAAACTAAGTATATTCATCAAGGATTACTGTTTATGATCTATTCTCTTTCGATTATTTTACAAATCGAATGAATTCATAAGGATATGGTCCTTTTACTGGTGAAAAATATAATTGGTACAGGTGAAGAAAGTAAATACAATTCATATAACAGATCACATAATGACATAATATTTATAACAAACAACAAATATATGAGTGAATTGCAACTTTCTGGTACGATTGGTGCAAAAAATTGAAAGTAGATCTAAACAATGTCTGACTAGTGCCTTTTATTAGACTCTATGACAGCAAAAGTTTCCCAACACTTTACCACATATTAGCTGAGATACAATATAGGTTACTGTAAATGTACTAGAAAAGCCGTTATTTTAATGAAAAATGTCCTTCTACAGCTCATAATGTAATGTAGATATCTCAAGCATGATAAGAGATTTGGGGCTGAATTTTTTACTGAATATAGAACTCTGAGATGTATATCTGCAATAAAAATTTGAACGAAAACAAATGAACCATTTAGAAGTTATTTACAAAGTAAATTTCAAAAAGTCGCTCTACACTTTTTAAAAAAAAATGTCTCTCTACATGTTATCGCGTATTGTAAATTTCTCAGGATTAGTATGAGATAGACTGCTGAATTTTTGAATGCTTATGTAACTTTTAGAACTACATCTATGGTAAAAATTTGAGCGAAAACAACCAAGCCGTTCAGAAGTTATCTATAATATATTTTTCAAAAAGTCGTTCAACAAAGTGAGTGAAAACTGAATTTTTAGAAAATAATGAATTTTTTTC
>CAJNOP010002671.1:992-16365 GCA_905250075.1 Rotaria sp. Silwood1
TCGACTAATACGCATGAAAAATTCATGTTTCATTGGAATCATATCGTAGGCAGATAAATGAGTTACAGTGTCAAATACAATAGTTGGAAAACCATCTGTGATCTTTTCCAGACGAGTAAATCTGAATGGAAGTGAGTAAACATGACATGTGGCTACTTGGTCACCTCTGAAATAATCGATGATACAAGCTGTTTGTCCATATTTTACATTTGTTAATGTTCATTGAATATCATTATTAGATTTACGAGGAACTGACACAAAAATCATAGTTTCTGTACTAATATAAAAGTTGAATGTATGAAGTTGAGGCATATGAATAAGAATTTCATTATGAAGATGTGTGCCATCGACGAATGTACGTCGATCAAGAATGCGAACGTACAAAGTTAACTTTTCGAGATGCGTCATACGATGAAGAAGTGGTATTTTTCTAATCTTAGAATTTATTACGAAAACCTATTTTAAAGAAAGAATATTTTAATAAAAATCTTCTACAATTGACTTGAGATTATCTTGATTAAACTAATTATGTGTATAAATTATGTTTTTTTTTTAATTTCTCACTAAATTCATATAAATAATTTAAAATTTAATTAATTATCTATTTAATTATTTACATTATTGATATTCATCAAATCTTAACATTATTTTTATTTTCGATAGTTTAATAGTTTTTTTACTTTAAATTTATAGAGATTTACAAAAATATTTTCTATATTAATTCAATAAAAATAAAAAACAAAATTTTTTAATATAAAAGTTTAACATTTCGAGAAAAAAAACTTTTTTTTTCTCTTATAATTTGAATTAATATTACAATTTAATTCTATCAAATTTACGATCGATTTTCGATCTATAGAAAGAAGGATGATATTGAAACATCGGACAATATGTAAATGTAAAGTGTCATTATATTTCGTGATAGAAGAAAATCAATATAGACAAATCTATTTTGATTTCTTTGATTATTATTCAATTTTGCTTTTCAATAAAATATTTTTGTTTAATAATCTTGCTTTTTGTTTTATTGTCATTATTATAAAAGTGTTATTTGAAAATATTCGATTAAAACAATATATATAGTTCATCAGTTTACTATGATGTTTATTTAAAAAGAAAATATTTATTTAAGAAAATTTCTTTTCAAAATAAAATTTACTTCAAAAAAAATCTTGTTTGTTCAATTGAAAAAAAACCAAAACTATCGAATAAAAAACCGTTATCAATATTATCTTTCATTTGAAGTTTTTTAAAATGAAAATATATTTTTGATTTTTATTAAAATATTGAAGAGAGGTCTATTTTATATTTAAAAAAAAACGAAAGTATATATTAAGACATAACTATAAGTCTTGCTTGATAATATTGTCAACTGCTCAATATGATGGTTTCTAATAATTTAAATCAATAGTTTTTAATTTCAATAGATTTAAATAAAGTTGAATAAGAATAAATTGTTAATATTAATATTGAATAAATTTGAATGTAGATTATAAATTAATATATTATTATAGAATTAAAATGTTTATTAAAGTAAATTTCTTTCAAATAAATATAAATATAAATATATTGATTTTAATTTTAATTTTCAAAATGAATTTTGTTATTTTGATATAAAATAAAAACATTTGCATGAAAAATTAATTAAAAGAAAATTAACTTAACAAAATGCTAACGTAAAATTAACGACGTAAAAGATATTTTCTTCAATTTCAGTTGTTTTTCTAACATAAAATAATTGTTCTTTAAATTTCAATAAATAATTTTCATTGAATAAAAGACATTTAATTAAATAAAAATTAAAGATTATTTTTAATTTAAATTGATTTCATTTTTTAAGGTTTTTTACCAATAAATTGTTATTTTGAAATATAATACATGTACAATTCAATAAAAATAAACTGAATTATTTTCAAAAAAAAAATTTAATTTTGATCAAAAAATTTTGTGCAATATATATATCTTAAGTAGATTATAAAGATATTTATGTTTCAATAAAGATTTATTTCCTATTATAGATGACAAAATTCATTTACAATAGTTAATTAAGTGAAAATTTTAATGTTACGATTTAAAATATTAATTGTAATTGTAATTGTAATTCTAAATGAGTAAAATAAACAATTAATATTAACATGAATATTTGTCATTATTGTTATTGATATTTGTGAATAAAGAATATATCTACTTGAAATAATTCAATTGATTATTGATTTTAAAAAGTTCTATTGTTTTTCTTTTTGTTAAACGATGAAACAATTTAAACAAGTTTAAACATTGAATAAAATAATTTTAGTCAATATACATCTTGTGTTGATAATTAAAATAAAAAGAAAAAACAAATTATTTATAATATTATATGATAATTCAATTTGATCATAATTCTAATGTTCACTACTACTAGCTGTTTCAAAATATAGTGCGTGCCACTGTTTTGTGAAACATAATCTGAAAGGAGTGTTGAAGTGTTTAAGAGTAGAAATTTGGATCCCCCTCCACAGACATCTTAATTAATTAGTATTGAATTAACTAATTAACCGTCATAGACCGTGACAGACAGGGCTTGAGACCCATCACAGATCGTAACAGAGAAACTGTAATTCTAAAGTATTAGATAAACCGTTAGCTATAAATATATCGCAAAGAAATGGAACAAAACAATTTCCATTTAACTAGTAACAATAGATCCATCGTGTTTCAGATTTTTAATCCCACTAGGGATTGCGCTAATAGCTTTTATAAATAACTCAAGAACGCAACGAGCTAGAGGCCTGCGGTTTTCCCCAATCGATAGATGAGACAGGGGGGCGTCTTTTTCTCAGATAATGTGTCAGATGAAATCCTTTTAAAACTAGTCATCTCTAAAGAAAATGGAAAAGATTGCATGAAAATGACCTGTCATCTAGATGAAATTTTGATTTTGACCTTTGATTTAGATAGAGGAACTTGAAATCTACAGCTCAAGATGCAATACAAATTCTTTTCTTATTGCATTCTAACGTTGACCAAATGGAATCATGTATTTACATGCGCAAATAATAGGGCATTTAACTGATTTTTTCCTGTTTTTGCATTTTTATCATAATAGCTGGATATTTCTATGAAAACGTAAGAAAAAGTAAGAAAGTACATTGTATCTTAAACTATAGATCGCAAGTTCCTCTATCTAAATCAAGGGTCAAAATCAAAATTTCATCTGGATAACAGGTCATTTTCATGCATACGTTTCCATATTCTTTAGAGATGACTAGTTTGAAAAGGATTTCGCCTGACACATTATCTGAGAAAAAGGCGTCTCCCTGTCTCATCTATCGATTGGGGAAAACAGCAGGTCTCTAGCTCATTGCATTCTTGAGTTATTTAAAAAACAGTGGCGCGCACTATATTGTGAAACGGACAGTAGTTGTTATTTTCATTAATATGAATATTTTTAGTAAATATTTTCCTGCTATATTTTATATAAAACATACCTTTTTATTTTAATTCATTTATTGAACATGATAATAAAATTGAATTTTCGATTAACATTTATTTCAAATAAATTAAATAAATAAATATTTTATTTTTAATTATTAAATTAAAAATCGAAATAAATATTAATTAAATATATTTTTTTTAATTTCATATCTAATATTATTAACTAAGCAAAAAAAAATAAGTAATTATATAATTTATTTTATTATGCCGTGTTAAGCAACTTTATATGTAGTTTAATATATTTTGTTTCTCTTTCTGATATAACATCGATGATAGTCTTGTGAACTAGAAAGTTGAAAATGATCGGTTAAGATCGCATAATTTCTGCTAAATAAACAAAATATATTAAACTATGTATAAAGTTGCTTAACATTGCATAGTAAAATGACTAGAAAAGGTTAAAATTACAAGATAAATATGTTTATTAATATGTCAGTATTACCGACTTATTGCTTTTTTTTCAAATCGAATATGAAAAGTTTTTTTTTATTTTAATTATAATTTTTATTCTAATGAATATAAATCAGAGAAAATCAATGAAATTAACTACCGTATGATTATTATTTCAAATGATCTAAAAAAAAAACATGTTATCATTTTTTTAGTGTGACAATAAATCTCGAGAATTTTCATAAAACTTTTTAATATAAGAGTAAATAAAACCTTTGTTAGATAAATAATCTATTAAATATAAATAAAAATTGTTTTTAAATTGTTTAATATCTGAAAAAAATTCGTATATTTATATGAAAACGCATATTAATTTTCAAGAATCTCAATTGAAGAGATATTAAAAAATGAAAAAGAAAAATTTTCTAAATTGTTTTTATTCTTTTTTTTTTTAAATGGTTTCGAACAAAACATTAACATGAGAATTTCATTTTTTATTTTTCTATTAATAATAAATTAATATTTTTTTGTTTTTCAATAAAATCATTCTATTATATAAAATATAAAAAAATACATGACATAATATATTCTTTAATATTTTCTAATAAGAATTTCGTTTGAATTTGTCTACAATTATCTTTTTCTACTTTCACTAAAGAAAAAAATAAAAAATTTTTCAAATTAATTTTCATAATTTTTTATTGTTAATATAATTTATATTTTATTTAAAATACAAAAATAAAAGAAGATGATTATTGTTTTTAAAAATATCTTTTAGTACTAAATTATATTCTTTATAGTTTTCTCATCTAAAATTATCTTGAATACAACTAAAGATTTAGAATTAACGATTATAATAATTATCTTTATTTCTATATTTAATTAGAATGACTAATCACTTCTTTTTATTTATTTTTCCAATGAAAAATTTCAAACTTTTATTCTAAATAGATTCATAAACACATAACAATTAATAAGAAGTTTTTGTTTTTTGTTTTTTTGAAAATAGTTAAAATCAATTAAATCATTATGATGTTATATTAATAAAATTGTCATATGACTTCATATGTCTCAATGATACATGTTTATAAAAAACACTGAATAAATAGTGTACTATCCGCTTTATCATTATCTTTCTAAAATTTGTTAACATTTTCTTAGAATATATAATAATTTTTTAGTATTAGTAGAACTTTCAATACTTTTTTTTTTAATATCATCAAAATTTTATTTTCTGTAAGACAATCAAAAAATGTCTTTTTTTTAATTTATATAATTATAAAAAAGTGTTGATATATATATATATTTGAGTAGAAATTCGAGCGTGACCTCTCTCTCTTCTTCCTCTCACACATGTACCTGAAATATGAGAAATAGAATTTCTACCTACTGTCACGGACTCTGTGACAAATGCTTAATATTCTACACAGATGATGAGATCCATCTTTCAAAAAATGCTTACAAAACATGTATAAATAAAAAAAAAAACATTGTAATATGTAAAAATATAAAAACTGTCAGTTTGTATGAAGAGAAGGAGAATGAGTTTTCTAGTGATTTAGATTTTATTTCTAGAACGTTTATACTAATTGATTTTTTGAATAAATGCAAAAATTGTTGACTAGTAACGAAATGAGTTTTAATCGATTAATTGTGTAATTGTCAAAATTCAATTGATTCAGTTTATATAGAAAGAAATTTCAATTTTCATATCTACGTTAGGCATTAGTTTAGCGACAGATTAAAGAATTTATTGCCACGAAGAATAGAAAAACTTGTAGAAAAACTAAGGTTTCTCATTCAAATCTCGGTAAATGTGTTTATTTTTAAGGTATATGAGTAAAATAAATTATCTATGTAGCAAAATCTATACAGAGATAAACGTAAATTAAAATAGAAGAAAAATAAATGATCGATTGAAATTACATATATATATATATGTAAAGATAGATTGAAATTTATTAGAAAATAAATAATAAATGAAAATTGACTTGAAGATAGTCACATCTATCGAATCTATGAATAAATAGAGTTTTATTTATTTTAATGAATTTTTTTGTTTTACATGTTATCGATTTTTAATCATAAACAATCGAATTAGAATCTGAGTTTTTTATTTTGATGGAATTTGCATATGTTTTTGATTAATTTTTAAATTGTTGTTTATGTATTATGTTTAACTGTACACGATAATATTGAGAAAAGTGACCATGAACATAAGAGTAGATAATATTCGAAGTTTTCTCGAATATGAAATATAGTGAAAAACAGAAATCTCGATTTTCAAAAAGAAAAACACCAAATCTCATAGAAAAAAGAAAAAAGACTAATCATTTGTTCCAACTCATATTGTTAAATAATAACTATAAAATGAAATAAATAATACTTTCGTTAAATAAATTGTTGAGAAATTTTCTGAATAATAAATAATATCTATCGATAAAACTTGTTGAATAAAATCAATAGTTATAATAATAAAAGATAATTATTGTCACATCATATTAATTAATTCAATATATTTATCAAAATAAAATTAACTTTCTATTGACCTATTAATTATTAATTTATTTTATTTCGATTGATAACAATGACATATTAGGAGGATTTACGTAGAAAAAAAAATTAGTTCATGTTTAGATTTCAAAAATGAAAAAAAAACAAATTCTTATTTTTTTATATGATAGAAATGTTAACATATTTATTAGAAAAAGTAAAGAATATAAATAGAATTTAAATGTTTGATGAGATACATATTCGAAATAATTAATTTTAAAAATATAAGCAAAGTTAATTTATTTTAAAATTTTGAATGTGCATATTCTTGTAAAAGTAGGATTGAATTATTTTGATCGGGATTGTTTCTGTCATATACAAAACCAAATGTTTGAATAATGTGTGGATGACGACTCAAGTCTAAATAGAAAGATGCTTGTTTTTTTGCACGAGCACCATCAATTTTTAGTAGTATTATTTCTGATCGATTTGTATTATCTGGTAACCACTCAGCACCATAAATCGTTTTTCCGATTGTTTGAAATAGTGGCCGTCCTTTCTTTTTTCTAACATCAACATCTAATATAAACTGGTAGTTTTTTTGGCGCAATAGTTTTTCAAAAACATCAACCAGGTCTTTCATAGTACGAATCGGATAGAGCTGTTCAATGGATAATGGTTCTCGTGTCATTGGACTTGTTCGATGCCTATCAATCCATTCTTGGATCGCTTGTCGCTCATAGGTATGACACCTGGTGTTAAGACTGGAACACGAAATAATTCCATTGTTATTGGACATCGTAATAAGTTGTCTGATGTATTCATATTTGTAATTATGGATTGCTTTAGAACCTTAATATTTTGGAAAACTATAATGGAAAAGGTAAATATGATGTTATTAGACATAAATGAAGTCAATACAGAGAGAAAAATCTTAAGATATGCACTGATTTATCAATTCAAAAATATAACATTTTGTGGAACTCACATATATTTTCGAAGAAAATAGTGAGTGTAAGTTTTAAGGTCAAGTTTTTGCGGCTCCCCCCCTCCCCATTACAGACACATAGCAACCAAAAAGAACATTACATACATACCCCTCCCCCTCACTACAGATAGTTCCCCCTTACAGACCATAGCAACTTCACAAAAAAGGATTCTACTCGAAGTATATAATTGAAAAACGACAACATTTCCTAACAATCAATTATCATTAGAAAAGAATTATCGTCTCTGAGAGAATTTAAACATTATATATGTTGTCATCAGCGGAGTGAAAGTAAAGAAGATATGTGAGTTCCACATTTCAGCCCCAAGGGGGCTGCGCTAACAAGCTTTGTTGATCTGTCTCATGCTGCAAAAATTAATCTGTTTGTAATACTGTTCTACCTATTTATAGTGTGCTCTATATAAAAACCTTATTTTCACTTCGATTTGATAAATGAAAAATGATGAAATTACCCACTTTTGAAAAGATAAATGATTAATGGCACGCCTGAATCTGCTTGATGCTATGTAGTTGATAGACGTAATAGTGTACACAACGCAGTTTGTTTAATGTCTATGTCGCATTGCAAACAAAAACATTGAGAATCTATGTGCAAGAGAAAGAAGCTGAGAAGAAAAACAAAACTTGAAGATAAGAAATAAAGTATTTCAAATTTGTTGGCTTTTTTATCCAGCAGAACAAGAAAATTATGAAAATCATCAGTTATTTGCTCTCTCACTTCGAAATACTTTTTGTCGTTCTTCTCCTTGTATGCTCTTCATATGAGACATAATTCGTACATTCGTTTTTTTCGTATAATGAAAAAACCTTGAAAAGCTATTGTCTTCTCAGCATTTTGCCACTTTTTTATGTTCTAGTAATTTTAATTCCTGATTCGCTTTCTCTGGATTTCCAATAAGAGAGAAAAATCTATTCATGCATGAACTTATGAATGTATGAAGATGTTTCATCAGAATCATATATGTAGATTCTTGTTTTTTTTTCACTGCTCGTAGAAAATAAAATTTTTTGTCCCTCTACATTGGTTTTTAAGAAACAAAATTTCTAGCAAGAAAAAGAAAAGGTAATTCTACTTGAATTCCAAGGTTCTGAGATGATATATATCAAAAGAGTCGTGAATATATCAGATACAAAGTATATATGAGGTTAATAATATTTTTTCTACTTTTTCGTATCACAATGAACTTTTTTGCTGTCCTTCTTTGTGAAACATGTTTCATCATTTAGTATTACAATTAATCTAAGATATGGATATGCGAGAGAGGCGAATCTAATACGTACAATTCACATCAGGACCCTCGATTGTTTTTAAGAGTAGCAGAGACTAATAAGTTTTCGTAGCTACACTGGAAAAGTAGGCATCACTTACACCTGACCCTCACCTACTAAAAATCTTAAAAGAAAATTTCTTTCTTTTTTTGCTGTTTTAATGAAAACTAAGAAATACTTGAAGTAATTGTTGTTGAGTAAACGAACGAATATTGGCTTTTTTTTATTAAATTCAATAAAATATGTTCTAGTGTCAGACGAGATATTGATGATCGAAGTCAATGAATATTTAATTGTCGAATATCAACTATATTAAATAACTAAATTAAAGTTGACAAACGAAAGTCTCTTCATTTTCTTTTAATGTAAAACTTATCCGTCGAAACCTTTGAGAAATATCATAAAATCATTGAAGTAATTGAATAATTGTTGATTTGTCACATGCTGAAAGATCTTTGATGAATCAATGAGAGATTGTTTCTTCTTAAATATTAACTAGAAAGAAAGATAACATGCAAACTAAAACAAGAAACAAAAAATTTTATGCAAAGACTTTAATTTGTTTTTTTTTACCAGTTTGAATATTTAGTTTTTGCAAATTCGTTTAAATAGTTGACTTTTGTTGAGTCGGAAAAAAACAAATTTGACGCTACATTCAATTGAATTCGATCAGAAAAATGTTTCTAAACAAAAACTTCTCATTTGATTAGATTTATTTCGAGAGAAAACGAAGCTAAATTGCAATTTGATCAAATAAATTAAAAAGAATTTTTGCAGCTAAGCAAAACGAACTTGCAATTTTATTTGAAATTCATTTCAACAATAGAATTTTTTTCTAAACTTTTATCAATTCTATCACTTACAAAACATGAGAGATTTCGACTCATTGAATAAAAAAAACATCATAAATGATGAAAATTTGAATATGATGATCAATAAAATTTCTACAAATTATTTGAATTTTTCTGTGAATAAATATTCGTTAAAGTATACAATGGTAAATTCCAATCGATTAGAAATCTTATTCTGAAAAATAATAAATCAGCGGTCGAACAAGTACAAGTATAAATACATTGGTTCGAGTTCTGTAATAAATGATCTTTTTCTGAATTTTTTTCTAAAGATCAAATGAAAGTCAACTGAAATTTATAAGAAAATTGTCAAAGAAATTAAAAGATTTGATTGAATAAAGAATATTTTTGAGAAATTCTTCTTTGAAAACTAATAATTGTTTAACTATTTCAATATTATTGATCAATTGAAGAGTAATTTCTCAAAAGAATTTTCATGAAGATAAAATTTCGAATGAAAAATGAAAGATCGACTTTTTGTTTTCTTGAGATTTGTTTTGTGATTTGATATGAAAAGATATTTTATAAAAAACATCAAGAGAAGAAATAGGAATGAAACTAAAAGATAAATGAAAAAGTAAACCATTATTATTTCAATAACTTTCAAAATGTGTTTGACACATTTTCAAATAGCTACCCGAATGGTTCCTTTTTTAATCGATGAAATAAGAAAGTTTCTTAATGAGAATATTTTTGAAGTGGTTGAGAATAAATTTGTTTTGTTAATTTTGAATCAGTGATGGAAAAATGAAACATACTGTAACAAATCGATTCAATCAAATACTTTTTTTTTTCACTGAATATTCCATTCAATGAGATTTTTCCGAGTTGATTATCGCGTCTTCAATCATTTCTCTTCTTTTTAATTGTTTTTTTTTTGTAATATCATTGTTCATCTCACCTATTATTAAAAAATTATCTCGACGTACTCCATTCAATTGATCAACTGAACATAACTATGAAGAAATCAGCTATTTCTCACAGAAAGAGAAACAATAGAGAAATATCCAGATTTTCTTTGAATAATCATAATTTGTCAATTAGTTTAATATTGTCTTTTAAAGATTCTTTTTTCCAGTCAGTGAACAGTAGTATTTTAAAATATTAATCTTCTAAAAGTCATTTTCAGATCAAATGAAAATCAATGAAAATGTCGAAAAAGTAAGCATAAAATGATCGGATTATACTACATTCATTCAAATTTATTGACATTTGACTAAAATCTCAAGATTGAAAACTATAAGATTTTCTCATATCTGATATTGATCATAGATGTCAATGATGATATTCAGTTTCAAACAAACGTCTCGTAGTGAAGGATGAATTGTTAATACATCGAAATTATTCAAAATGCAGTAAACTAATTCAACAGATGATATATGGAGACACATCATATTCATGTCAAATATTATTTGTTGTCGACACGTACTTTATATCAAAGTTTTGTCTCTCTTTTGTTTTGTTTATTGTGGCTACATTACTGTTTTTCATGATTGTACAATAACTTATTGACGAAGAGAACTGCAAAGTGGACGATTAAGAATCAATAAGAATGCTAATGCTACCATGAGAGAGACTGAGATTGACATATGGAGAATCAGTCATTGATCAATGGTACTGAAGACTGTATATTTAATTTATACTCTAGAACCGCAAGAGTAGCTTTAATACTTTTATTTTATAAATACAAAAGGATATACTTTAGAAGGATTAAAAGACAAAATGTCGAAAAGTAAATATTGAAAATGAGAAATGTTAAAACTGAAAATATTGACAAAAGTCACGTATTAATAGTAAATATTGATTCTAAGCATCTACCCATGTAAAATTTTTGATTAAAAAAAAAAATCATTATTGAGTACATTCATTACTTTTTTACAAAGTAAAACTAATCCTAGTGAACTTTTTAAGTGAATATTGGTATACTTTTAAGTAAAAAGTGCTTGGTATCACTTTCAAAAATACTAAAAAATATTTATGCCACTATTATTATCAGCTCATATTAATAAAATTTTCTATCATTGATACCGATCATTCAGATCACATTTCATGTTTTAATGTGAATTCTTTTTCTGAGTAAAACTGTATTTATTTAACAACTCTTCAGAAATAATAAGAATATCCGTCTAGTCTATTTTACTGTGAATATATTGATGTGAAAAGAAAAGATTTTAATATTCTGTTAAATCGATTGGTGTTTCTCAAAGAAGGATACCATATTTTTTCAATAAATGAGTAGTCTATGGCTCATTTGTTTTTCTTTAAAACGTCAAACGAAAAAGAACTTAAGATTCTAAGAGAAAAATAAACATATCTATTTAATATCGGTTACGATAAACTATATTCATATGTACCTTATCCTTTATTATTTTTTGTCTATAACATAATAGTAGTGATATAACATTTGTACATAAAATGAACTCAAGACAACTGCCTGATTTTCCTATATTTTAATGCATTTTTCAGAAATTTTTCTAATGGTTTCAATCTATTAAATGCTTTATTCTTTCATTCTAAATTATTTGAATTTTAATTATATAAATGCAGACATTTGCCATAGTCAGATTTTTATTCCTTCATATTTTTTTTTCTTCTGAGTTGATGAATATATTGAAAAAATTTTAAATGAATTTTTCAATTGAATAGATAAGTCAAAACAAAAATAATGCAAAATTCATTTTTTACAAAATAATTCAAATTAAACTTTATAACGACCACGATTGACAAGTTGTAGAGCTGATTTTTGCTAAAAAGAAAAGAAGGAATAATTTTTAATAAGATAAATTTATATATGAAACTTACCATTTTCATCATTTCTTCTTTAATTAATCGAGTAACTTCTTCTTTAGCTAATTGAAGACTATGTTCAGTTAATGATTGAATTTGTAAATAAAATTTTTTATCATTCTGTACTACTTGATTATTTGAATAATATTGACCACGTACAAATATATCAACATCAGCACATTCACATATATGTGCTAATGTTTTCTATTTTGAACAAAACAAACAAAAATATTTAGTATTTTCAATATATACATGAATGTCTTACTTTGCGTATAATTTTCGATCGAACATTTTGTGGAAAATCATTTATTTCTAATTCTTCTTCAAATATTTTCGATGCATTTTCAGTTACTTGTATTTCTTCTTTGGATTTTTGATAATTTAATTTTCGATTTAATTCACTTGCTCGTTGATATGCTACAATATAACTCTAATAAAAAGAAAATACAATACATTTTATAATAAATATTCCAAAAAAAAACTATCAGATATTTACAGATACAGCTGAATTTAATGTATTAACATGTTGAAATAATGAAGTTGTTGGTCCTTGTATAGAATCTCGAGTTTCCGATTTGTTCAATGTCAACCTTAAAATAAAATCGAAATTCATGATTTTTTTATTTGTTCAAACTTGAATACAATTGTATAATGGAAAAGAATTTTCGTACTCGAGACTCGATCGAATTGTACTGTGTGATACCCTCACTGGAATTTTTGTACATATTTAGATGACTAAAGTGCACCGAATGCGAAATCATCCCACGAGCTCTACCTTACATATTTCTAAAAACAAGTGAACTCCGATTGTTATCTTTGAAAAGTTCAGACAATTTTTGCTCATGCGGACATATTCTCAAGGACTTTGTTTGATGTTTATTTCAAGTAGATTAAGTCAAAGTTGTAATTGATTTTCACTGTTTTAAAAAAAATATTTTATAGACATCAGGTTGTTTTTTTTTAAGATTCGCTTTATCATTTAAAGAGGCATGTTAATAAGTTTGTCTGTAAAAGTTAAGTGAAGGGAAGTTCAAGATCCGGAGTTCGACAATGATCAGTATTACAGAAACAGAAAGCATAAAAGACAAAGCTGTAAGATGTGATACCAGATTTTTCTCCTGATTAAAAAACAAAAAGTAAATTGTTGTTTTTTTATGCTTTTATCAATTTTATCTTATCCAATTTCTTTTTGTATGTTTGTCCAACAAATGAGGTATTGCCTGCATTATGCAAATATTCGTACACTAATCCTATCCTAGTCTATTCTGGTTTTACCCAGAAGAAAAAAACGAGACTCCTGTACTTTGCCCATACTTTGGAGTTACTTGTTCTTCCATTGGATTGTACTCTATCTGTAAGATTTTACTACTTAGTCAAATCATAAAAGTGATCTCGCATTATCAGAATCAGCGTGTCATCACCTAATATTGCCATAAACATACATATCCATTTTTTCAAGCGTTTTTGTCAAAAACTTAAGTTTTTATTGGTAGAAAAAACCTCGTCATGGAAGGACTAAATAAATAAATATTTACCTAGCTGCTCTTTTCATAGCTAATTCTAGTTTCGATGCTACATCATTTGCAATTGTTGAATCACTAATCTCTTCATTTTGATTAATTGGTACATTACGTTTAATTTTAATAGATTTTTTACTCTTATTAAATAAACATTGAATTTGTTGATCGATCTAAACAGAAAAAAAAAGGTCAGAAATTATGTAAAGAAAGAAATTAAAAAATAAAACATACAATTTGACTTTCTTCATCATCATCCAAATCTACTAAACCCATAGCAGCAGCTTGCATGTTTTTCGATTGTGTTTCCAATGAATTAGTTTCATAATTACTTCGTCCATGAAAACCACCAACACGAACTTTTATTTTTATACCCATATCTTCATTTTTCTTAACATAATCATTCCATAATAGAATTAATTCTTCTGGTATATATGCACCAGATGTTTTTAAAGCTTCTATTATATTTCCAGCATAACGTTCTTGTGCTGGTGTAAGAAATGTATAAGCATAACCTATATTACCTGCTCGACCTGTACGTCCACAACGATGTACATAATCTTCATAATGATTTGGACAATCATAATTAACAACAAGAATTAAATCTTTAATATCTAAACCTCGTACAGCAACTGATGTTGCAATTATTAATGGTATATCACCATTTTTAAAATCTGTTATTATTGAATGACGATCAGATTGATCAATACCACCATGTAATGACATACATGGATAATGATTATTCATTAATTTTTTCATTAATTCATCACAATGTTCTTGTGTATCAACAAAAACAAGAATTAATCCTTGTGATTGATATAGACCAAGTAATTCAAGTAATTTTAAATATTTTTCTTCATCATCAGCAAGAATTATCTAATCAAATAAGAATTTTATTTTATTTTATTTTTAAGTCATTCGGTTTTTTTTTGTAATACTTACGACATTTTGTATAATATCTTTACAAACAATACTGCGTCCACCAACGGTGACTTCGATAGGTTTATCGAGATATTTACGTGCTAATGCTTCCAGTTTTTTAGGAAATGTTGCTGAAAACATAACAATTTGACGATCAGGACGAATACTATCAAGAATTTTTGTTACCTAGTAAGAAAAAAAAAAACGATAAAGAATATTTGTTATATATTGACTTTTATTAAATGTACTAAAGAACATTGCAGATCGAGTGATATTATCAATGTAGTTCATTGAAATTAGAAATAAACTTTTCCTTATTTGCCTATTGAACCAGTAACTATGATGGAGCTACAGCGTTCAATCTCCGTAGACGAAAATCTCGACTTCACTACCGGTAACCAAGTTAGTTGTGTAAAAAATACACACGGTATCAAATAATTTCACTGATACGATCAATCTACGGATTGCTATAATTAAATAAGAAAACATTTCTTTCTCCTATGCATATCGAATTACTTATGACAGAAAATTTCCGAAAGCAAAAAAGAACAATCATCTTTCTATCCTATGATAAACTTGGAATAGACTAATGCTCATTCTTATCTGTGGTTCAAAACCCATATCAAACATTCGATCAGCTTCATCAACAACAACATACG
>CAJNOP010002672.1:0-16361 GCA_905250075.1 Rotaria sp. Silwood1
GTGTGGGTGTGGGCGTGGGTGTGGGTGTGGGTGTGGCTGTGGCTGTGAGGTGTGGGTGTGGGTGTGTGTGGGTGTGGGTGTGGGTGTGGGTGTGTGGGTGTGTGTGGGTGTGTGGGCGTGGGTGTGGGTGGTGTGGGTGTGGGTGTGGGCCTGGGTGTGTGAGTGGGGTGTGGTTAAATACATTTTCGCACACACCCACACCCACACCCAATTACATATCTTTTCGCTGCTGTTAAAACAAAATAATTTTATATCATTAAGTCGTTCAATGTACTTATATATTTTCATTTAGGTCATGGCAGCATTTGGACGCATGTTCTATCGCTGACGAGGGGGGGGGGGGGGGGGGGGAGGGTGTTTTCCACATTTATCGATATAGGTGGAAAACAACAGAATGAATGTAAAATGACGTCATCGTGTAGTAAAATACATTAGTTCGCTAGTTTGAAACAGCCTATATGTACACTAAACGAAGAACGAAAAAAAAACATTCAATGGTATGGTGTATGTCACTATTAAATAGTGCTAATGTAATTGCGCAATATCAGTAATATTCAACATAAAGTTAGTCTAAACAGAATTTACTTTTGCAGTTTTTCTGCAAAAGTAAATTCTGTCATTTTCGTTAGTCGTTCTTTGGTGTCAATTACATATCTTTTCGCTGCTGTTAAAACAAAATAATTTTATATCAAAAAGTCGTTCAATATACTTATATATTTTCATTTAAGTCATGGCAGCATTTGGACGCATGCTTTATCATACGATTAACTTTTACAAGAACTTCTATACGTAATAAGCATTTTTAAAATGATCAAACAAGATTGAGTAACTTCATTCTTTTTTTTTCTTTCGTTTTATTAATGATCGAAAAGTAATGACCATGATAAGCAAATAAAACTTGTCATATACCTTTTTAGTGCTATTTGAGATTGTTTTCTTAATCATAGCAGATCACAATTTTCGTGTACTGAGCCCATAATGTTTAAAGGAGTTAATCAATTCAGTGTGTTTTGGAAATCTGAAAACGAATTTCTATGTGTAGTAGTTAATCAAAATAGGATTCTAAACAGGTATTAAGCTTTTTGTAAATTATCAATTTCGAAATGTTTATATTTGATAAATCAATAGTAATAGTCGGCTGTCAAACCGAACTGATTGCATTACAATGTTTTATTTATTTGGTGACTGATAGAGAATGTCAGCAGCATTTATTTCAACCTCTTACATTGATAATAAGATTCGTGTAAAGCAATCAAAACATAATTTCATAATAGAAAATCATTCGAATATTATTTTATCCTTTGAATTTTAGAATAAATCTGATTTTGGATTCGTAGATAGTAGAAGCATAACTCAACCATCTTATAATTCTCCTTTGTTTTAGATATAATTCTATTGGCATTCGATCGAAAATAAATCATAGAATTTTCAAATAATTCATATTAAGTATTGACCTATTTACCTGATGAAACGATCTCTTTAGTTGAATATATAAAAAATTTATTGATGATTATCAATGAATTTATTAAGTTATTCTCTTAATGACAACCGAGAGTGTCGACAGTTCTTTTTTCCCGATACTTATCAATCACAATTCAAAGGAGACTAATTATACTTTTTTCGAATTTGAGAATTGAGAATTGATGATGACATTTCTCGATGTGTGAACAAAGAAAAAGTCTTAATATAAATTTTTCTTTGATTCTTAGAATATTAGCATATTAAAAATCTAAACAGTTTTTTATTAGTTAACTAAGAAAGTCAATAAATTGAAACTCTACAACGATCTACAAAAGCTCATCGTTCATTCATTGATAATCTTCGAATATCTATTTATTAAAGTAAACAAATCAATTATGGCAGAAAATGTGGATTCAGACAACGTAAACACACAGTTGTTCGATAGTGATAAACTGATTTGTGTAAGTGAAATAACTACACGAAAAAATAGATATTTTTTTAAAAATCAAAGAGTAATAAAAGCAGTTATTTTGAAAACAATTATCGTATTTACTAGAAATTCGTTCATAACTGATTAATAATCTTTAAAATTTTCACATATCATTTGAATAAATGATGTTTGAACTAGTTTTGAAATTTTTATTCTTATATTAAGAATGAAGAACGTGATGGTTATATTTTAAAATCTCATGAAAAAGCATTCCAACGATGAAAAGAGCGCCCATCGAAACTCAGACAATAATCAACTTCAAGAACATGAAATCAATCGTCATCGACATTATACTGAAGACCAAGCTGACTATTCTATTAAAAAACCAATACTTAACAGTTCGAAGAGCACTGAATTCGTCATGATTAATTCCATAGACAACGAACATGATTATGATATTATTCAAAAAAATGATATTTTATCCGATGAACTGCAGCAAAAAACAATTAACATCTGACAATGAATTGAAAGATGATCGAACATCTCACAACTTTCAATACAATAAATCAATATCCATTAATCCTGAAAATGATTAAAATATTCAAAACGATGAAGATAAATCTCGAGAATATATGAATGAGAAGACAATAATTATGGATTTTAAAGAAACTAATCCATTATCAATAGAATCAACAAACAATAACGATAATAATAACAAATCAAACATTGAACAATATCAACAAACAATAAAAAAATGCGATAATTACTCACCGGTATTGTATTTAAAACGATTTTGCTCTTTAAACATAGAATTACATTGGAAAATGAGTTTTTTTAAAAATAAAATTTCCTTAAATAAATTATTAACTTCAATAAAACAAAGAAAATACACAATATTTTATGCTACTTTCATAATAATATAATATCTATAATGAAAATGTGCTTTTATCATCGAATTCTAAACATTTTCAAAAAAGAAAAACAATTAAATCCATCTTTGGATAAAGTTTAAGTATTAAATTAATTATGCTGAATTACTCGAAGTTTTATTTGTTAACTCTTCGAATTTGATTTCTATTAGTAAACATTTCTAGGTCAGATAAATATCTTTTCAAACTTGAATATTCAAACAATTGTGATATTAACGATCTTGCATTAAATACGAATGAATATTGTTGGTCTCTAGTTTTATTTTAACTATATCTAGTCAAAGATACTCTATTATATTTAGTGATAGTTTATTTTTAAAGTTTTCTCTCGAATAATTCACCTATCAATTCATATATACAAGATGATCATTATATTAGATATTGAAAACATGATTTGTTAAAACGTTGATTTATCTTTCTTAATTCAATATACATTTATAGTTTCAATTATTTAACTAATTGTACTTGATTAGTAGATATTATGTCGAATAGAATTCACAAAGTTTACAATATTTTTGTATGTTTTTCAAAAACATTCAAGTAAATAAGAATAATCAATCGAAATTTATAATAATTCCGATTCAAGAAGATTGAACCGATTAGATAAATTACTAAAAGCCATCATTGAAAAATTTTCTTTTCCCAATTAACCATTCCAGTTGAAAACGACTATGATTTTCGTTGGCCTATATTTGATTAATTTATTAAGTTATTTACTAGAAATATTTATCAATACGTCTATTTTTATTTTGTAAATTTATATTAAAAAAAAGTTTGAACTTATTTAATAAAATGCATTTTTTTGTTAGAGTTTCAATGTTTCCTATTTATTAGTAGTGTATTTATTTGGTACGAACAAATAGATCTTTATGAATAAATTTGTTAAGAATTAAGTGTGAAATAGAAAAAAAGAATGTCTTATTTAAAAAAATGTTCATCTTTTTCAATTAAAAACATTTATAACATATCATATTAGAATTCAAAATTCACCATAGAGTTTTGAAAATCATTAAAATAATAGAATAATATAAGGGTAAAATTTTCACCTGTTAAATTGGTTTTTAAATCCCTAACTGATCTATCAATGCTTACCTTAAAATAGGTCAATGATGATATCAATTGCTAAAAGTCTTAGTTGATATTATTTGTATTAATAAGGTATGCCGACTTCTTGAACCAAACTGTGAAGGAATATCAAGTCGAATTGAACTGCTCAGTGAACTACTCTTAAATTAAAAACTTGATTCAACACCTGATCTATACGATCAAATGAAAGAAATTGTTGCAGCAACTGAACGAAACGATCGTTTTCAGTCAGATTCATATGGTAAACGCCTTATTCAATTAACTACAGCAGCAAAAAGTAATTTGAATATTGATTTATACAATCTTGATGTCGAGATACAACATCAATTTGGACTTCATTCTGTTGAAGTCACTGGCGATGGTGTAAAAGTCGATATACTTTGTTGTAAAATTATTCTTATTATTGTACTTTTATAATATCCTTATTAGGTATGTGCCTTTCAAACTATTCTCATATCGGGTATGTTGATTTCAAATATTCCAAGTTCATCAATAATAATCAACGAATATATTCTGGAAATTTAGGATTACAGCCAATCGGATGTATATCATAGCGAATTATGTGATCGAGCTATTGAACAAGTGTTGAGTGATATACTCTATTATTCAACTGTATTAAGACCTGGAGAAAAGATAAGTGAAAAAGAATTGAAAGATTGAGTTAATTCAATGTCTGATCCAAATATCTATGGAGATGAAATGGCAAATATAGCTATATCAGACAAATATCATATTCAATTGGTTATTTTTCGTGCCAGAGAATTACTTACTGTTGTAAATCCATGCGATGGATATGTTAAACAGGGAGCATTTCTCGTCAATTTTGGTACACATTATAAAGTACTTGTATCTCGCTGTTAATTGGAACAAGTACGTCGATATTCTGAACGTCTCTCGAAACCGAGTAAATTAACTTGTTTAAATATCAGTATCAATTTAGAAATGTCTATAAATTTATAGAATGACAAGATAATAAATGATTGAGTTTTTCGTACTTATGAATATTCATCAAATAATCAATCGAACTCAATAGCAATTCTTCTTTGGTTTCTCATTAATAAATTTTTCGTATGTTTTTTTTAAAGAAGTATTTAATTGACTCGAATTGCAGAAAGTATTTGTAAAATGAAAGTTTCCTTGTTTTAACTGTCGAAGTTAATTAAAGGTGAGTTTTATTCAGTTGATTTTATATTGAAAGATCTTTTATGATTTATTTTTTTGTGTGTATAGCCAATTGCAAAGTAACATCAAGTCTTTTTTTTTTATAATCAAATTATATATTCGATTGTATTAAGAAATTTTTTATTTGATTTTATTATTATTTGCAAGGAATATCATAGAAAGCTATTCAGACTTATCTACTACATATATTTCATATTTTTATATCAATCAGTCTTGTTTTTTGTTCGGACGCTGATTTTTCTGATATTTTTGGCAGAGCTATTTTTGATAAAAATAAACAGTTAATAAATATCTATTAAAATCAACATTTGAACACTTACTTGCTCTACAAGCATATATAGAAATTAACAAATTTTTATGATCTATTTTTATATATAGTAGCATTTAGAAATATTGCTCATTTAATATCTTAGTTAAATAGGGTGTGGGTGTGAGTAGGAAGAGAACTCACACTCACACCCCACACCCATGACGGACATGTTCATGTACATATACTTGGTTGAAAAAGTGCACATATATGAGGCGCTACATGTTTTTTTTTTTATTGGCAAAACAGAATCATGCCTGATTGCTGCATTAACGTTAAGTCATCTAAAAAAAGATGACTTATCTCTGTTTTTACGTTTCTAACAAGTTGATTGGTTAATTCAGTTTTACCTCGTTCTGTGTGATTGAGACCCTATGGAAAGAATAAAAACTAAACAGAACGAGAAAAAAAAAGATAAAATTCAGATAAGAAGCGTCTATTTTATATAATATTAACTCATGTTTATGATAACTATTTATTTAAAAAGAAAAACAATTTATCCTGAATAATCTATTGTGTCATTGACAATCCCCACATTAAATAAATGTCCACAATTATACTTCATATTAATATGATTAGAATTTTATTTCTAGATAATTGATATAGGTTAAAAATTTATATTTGAAATCTGTTTAATCTCTAAACAGATGGAATCAAAATCGTTGACAATAACTCATAAAATATTGAATGAAGAAGCTAACCAAACAATGATTGATATTGAGCTATTAGCAAGAAAAGTCTACAATGGTTCAATAGTTCTATCATCTGACGTACTTATTCGATGGTATCGATGTAATCCTTCAATGTGGTGGATAGCTAAAGATAATAATATTATTATTGGTTATATCTGTGCAATACCACTTAAACATGATGCTTTCATTAAAACTCTTCAAGCTGATTTCGATGAATTAACTGATATAAATGATGATGATATTAGATTATGGAATGATCAATATGATGAAAATTATTCTTTATATATATGTTCAATTGTTGTTCATCCTGAATATCAAAAACGTTCGAATGTATCGATTTTTCGTTTAATAGTTGAAAATTTCTTCGAAACAATATTATTCTATGGAGAAAATCAATCTATTGTTCGAGAATTATCAGCAGTTGCAGTAAGCAAAGTTGGATGTCATATTTTAGAACATTATTTTGATTTAAAATTTTTAATTAATGATAATCATAATAACAGTATATTCTATGGAAAAACAAATAATCAACATCAACAAGAACTTTTACAAAGAATACGAAGAAAATTAAAATAATTATCATATCAAACTATATTATTATCTTCGAATAATATTATCGATTTGTTCAACGACTAACACTATAAAAACCTATTATGATATTTTATTGAAAGTAAAATAAACATCGATTTAAAAGTGCTTACAAACATATTTCTCTTCTCGCTAATAAATAAGTCTTCATTTACTTTTTGAGTTCAAATTTAAACAAAAACTATTTTGTCAAATCTATCAGACTAAAATTTCGAGAAGCTTATTGAATCTTTCACACTATATTGTTTTTACTTTTCTTGATCTTAAACGAAATCAAACATTTTATTTATATAAATGATTAATAATTATTTAAACAAAATTCTTTTTAATTAAGTTGACTTGCATATTTCTATACTCTTATAATTGTTTTTTATATATTTATTGGATGTCTTTAGGATAAATTTCACAAATATCTACAATATTGTCAATTTTGTTTTTAAAACAATTTTTTATTTATAAATGCATAATTTAACAGATGAATATATTATCAATCATATGATTGAGTCGGTTAAATAAAACAAAATAAACTAATTATTATTTTTACTTAAGTCATTTGTATTTTTTTTGTCTCGAAACAAAACATAGATTTTTCAATGTTTTATTTAACAATTCGATTATTTTATTCACATTTAAACTCTAAATATAATGATATTATACTATATTTTACATAGAGTATATTTGTTTCTTGAAAACATATATTTATCGATAGGAAGAGCATCAGCAACCTTAAAAAGTTTATGAATACATCGAGCATGAAATTCTCTATCTATTCGTGTTAACTTATTTCATTTTAGTATTGAATTTGATAAGGAAAGACATAGATTAATTATTAATTTTTATGACAATATAGAAAATGCGAATAGTATGATTTAGTAAATATCAATCTTTTAAATGTTACATTTATAAAGAAAATAAAAATTGTTTGAAAAATAATATTGACACTTTTCTAAAACACGATATTGTCTATCTTTCCAAATAAAAGAGATTCGTTTTCATAGTTAAAAAATAAGAAAAAAAAATGCAGTAAGATTTAGTAGATCTAATCGTTGGACATCTCTATTATGGTTGTGTCATCTATCGATTATATAAAAAAGAAATGAAAACTGATTATTTACTATCAATAGATTGTTAATATTAGTCTATATAAGAATAAGTTGCCAAAAAAAAATATAACTAATATCTGTCATATATTCTAGAAGAAAATATATTTAATTGAAAAAAGGATATAACTATAGAATTAAGATAAGATTTTGAAAAACAGGTGAAATTCAATATTGATCTTATCAACATCTATAGAAATAATTTGATTTATCTCTAGATATCATCCATGATTATCTTGAAAATGAAACATATTTTTTTAAGTTCATTAAAGAGAATATGTTTTTTTTTCTATTTTCTAACTCTATTATTTATTTAATAAATAAAATACATCGAAATGATATTTTAATTCAAATATTTGACTTCATAAATATATTTAAAGTTTATCAATTAATTCTTATGTCATATATATATTAATTATTAATAATTCTTTTTTAGTTAACCAAGTCAAAATAAATTCTCCTAAATTTCCATTTGTATAAAGATCTTCAGTCGACTAAATATGGAAAGCATAAATAAGATAATCATTAGAGATTGCTTTTTTTTAATTGTTTAACCAATTAATTGATAATTTAATGTTTAAAGAAATGCCTTAGTTGATCATCTTTTTTTAATTTTTCGATAAATTGATAATCTTTTCATTCTACGATTGGATTATCGAATTCAACAAGTTTTTTCAAACGCTATAGTATCCGTATAAATAGGACATTTATCAATTGTTGACTGAATTCGTCATTTTCTTGATTGAGTTTGACATTTATGTGATAGAATTGTTCATCTTGATTTGAACAAACTGGACTCACTCATCAACAAAAATAAGTATCAAAGTTGAGATAGTATCTTTATATAAAATATATCATCACGACAAAGATAATATTGATCATCATCGATTTATTATAACTATGATTAGAAAAGAAAAACAATAACTAAATAATCGATGATCAAATGAAAAAATATTTTCATTTGCTAATTTTAATTCTCAATCAATCAAATTTCCAATAGTTTGTAATATTGAGAAAAAATATCTTATATACATGTAGAATTGAATTATTTCTATATGAGATAAATGAAAGTCAAACTTTAAGGAGGAATTTTTTTGTTTCGTTATTTTTATATATTATTTTTACAAAAGTTTACTTGATCATTATGAAAAGTTGACATTCACTTGATGTGTAAATAGAGTTTTCAATTCAAAAAAATTCGAACATTCGAAAGAAGTCATTTTTTGAAAAGAAAAATCTAGTATTTTCAATTTTCGGTTTTTATCTTCGATTTTTTTGTTGTTGCTGTTACCAACTAAGATGAAAATATCATCTAGAGATTGATCGATCCCAATTGTTAACTATGAAAAACAAAGTGATGTGTCAAACAAAAATAAATATAGGAAAGAGTGAAGGCAATCAACATTATTTAAACAGTTAACAATAGTACTATATAAACAAAAATTGACTTGACTAAATAAGATTCTTTTTTTTTTCTTACAGTTCAAATCGACTTCAATTTTCTGGCTTTGCTGCTGATCTTGTTTCATTTAAGATGTAGTAAGCAGCATTTCTCAGATTTCTATTCAATTTCAATTTTTTTTAAAATCACACAATACCCATGTAACCATTTTTAGGATTAGTGACGCGTTTCCGAGCGTTTGTGCAATATAACGTGACGCGTTAAAACGCGTCCAAAATGCAACATTTTAGGGCGTTCAAACGCGTTTCATTCAATAAACGCATCTACACTGGTTTAAATTCGTGCGTTTAATTTATTCCCAAAAAAAATTCAAAAATAATCATCACCCTATATTGGAATCGAACCGATGCACCATAGCGAGCTATGATATAAGACTCAAATCCTGTCAGCGACCGAATGGTAATTTTTCAGCGACAACTTGAACCGAGATTTGAACACGCAACCAACTGATTGCGAACCAAGCACAACTAGCTCTGAGCCATCCATGCCTCGAAAGTGTTTCTATATCATTGAACCAAATGAATAATTCTTTTTTCTCTCTTTAATATAAGGTTTCACAATGGAGATATTGTGATTTATCTTTACTTCGTGAAATAATTATAAATAAAATATTTATATTTATAATATCCATAAAATAGAAAATTTACATTTATGAAATAAAAATGAAGATTTTAAGATTTTAATTTTAAAAAATGAAGATTTTTTTATTTATTTTTATTTTGTAAATATTGTAAATATGAATATTTTATTTATGATTTATCTGTATTTCATAAAATAATCATATATAAAATATTTAAATTTATAATATTTATTAAATAAAATATTTACATTTACAAAATAAAATCCTTATCTTCATAAAATAAAGAAGATTAAGTTTCTTTATTTTTTTACAAAATAGAGAAATTAAAGAATGAAAATAGTTTATTTAAAGGTAGACAATTATACAATTTAAAATGAAGATAATACAGTTTTCTCTGAAATATATGGAAAAAATAAAATCTTAGATTTTTACGTGAAAAAAAATCATCAAATTTTTATTTTCTAAAAATGAAAGACTCATTTTTTTTTACTTTATAAAACCAAATAAAAGGCCATTTATTATTATATCATTAAATATAAACAAAACTATTTGTATTAATATTATTTTTTTAAATGTAGAAAACTTATTATTTCAACAATATTTTTAATTTTTAATAATTCAAACATCGTTATATATTTATTGACAATTCAACACGCATCAACTTATTTCAAACAAAAATAAAAGGATATTTTTTGTCATCTATTCAACAAAAAATAGTCAATTTTAATTTAAAAAGATCGGCTTGTTTTTTGCATTCCTTTTTTTCCAGATATTGCCAATAAATATTCAATATATTTTGACTAACACAAATTAGAAATAATAAACAAAAAGCATTTTTAGCGGCTGGTAAATAGCTTCTTTTAATTGCTGAGTATATTTCTAAACGCATGAAAAGGTCTGGAGCAGACCAACGCGTTTCGAACGAAAATAAAAACGCATGTGTACGCGTTTATCTCAGTTTTTGCTATCAAGCTCGTAATGCTCTTTAAACGCGTTCAAACCGAACGCGTTTCCATTATTCTTTAATACGAAAACGCGTCGAAACGCCGGCATTTTCAATAAAAACGCGTCAGAACGCCAATATTTTCAACAGAAACGCATCTAGCCGCGTCCATTGTGCGTTTCGTGGTTACATGGGTAGAATATATTTATTCATATTGATTTATTTTAATATCGATTGAGTTCAAATTTAAAATATGAGATTTAATTCTTTAAATAGCGACTATTGCTTTTTTTATTTCTATGAAATTCTTAAATCGAAAGAAGAACGTCTATATTAGATATGTTTAATAGTGTGATGATGAGTTTAAAACGATTATTTATTAAAAAGTAAATAACGAATGTATCGACTGATAATGATCGTTCACTCAATAACACTGTTTCGATCAATGATCAAATCTACCAGTAAAAAAAAATAACTGAAATAACATAAATATCGACGCTCGGACAAAAGATGGTACAATCGAAGATATTATTATGGCTTCTTTGTCAATTATTATATATAGAATTGTATTCATTTGCATTCAATCTAAAAAACAATAATTGTAATCATTTGCTTAAAGATTTTTTTTTAGTAACACGCTTCAATGAATGGATCAATATGAATATAATCGTGTGCCAATTGTTCTAAGACGAATTAATCCTCAATGGTCATCTAAGGTAATATTATATAAACGAATTTTTATTTCTAATCATATTTAATTCTTATTTATCTATGTTAGATAAGACCAAATTATAGTGGAGAACATTATGGAAATAGTTATATATTGGATAATCAATAGAATATATCAACTAAATCACAAGGTATTCAACCACGATCATCAACAAAACAAATCAAATTAAACAATAATAACAATCAATACGAACAACCTTGGTCGACTTCATTAGTTTCAATGGATTATGTTGAAAATATCATCAAAAAAACATCTAATAACATATTCGTTTTCTATTTTCATTAATATAGAAACGAACTCTATTATCAACCATTCAAGACTGATGAAAAACGAAAGCAACAAGAAATCTTTCCTAATTACTTTTCATTAACTCAAACGAAACATGAACAAAACTTAAAACTTGATTCAAATGTTAGTTATAGCAAATGTTTAAAGACACTGATTATCATTTACGGAACAATTATTTCTTTATTTGTCATGGCAGCAATGGCCATTTCCATTTATTTACTTATTCGTCGAACGGAAACAACATTAACTAGCACAACAAGTAAAAATCATATAAGACCTAAAAATTATCCTATCTTTTGAGTATTTTAAAGGAAAAAAAAAGTCTTCTTTGCTATCGAAAAACTTTGATTTCTCTTCTTGTGTTCGTTTGTCATATTAGAATTATACTCGTTTCTACATAATAACATGCTTCATAGAAAAAGCATAAATTTTAATTGATTATTATCAATAATAGGAATTCATGTGATAGAGTAGATGAAGTTATTATTTTCAAAAATAAATTATAGTTATTGTTATTATAATAGAATAAAAATGAATTTTCTTTAATAGCTGCTAGTACTTCACTTCGTTGGAACTCAACAGGCGTGACTATAGCTGGTATAACGGGTTCATCGGGTTCGTCTTCGAATCAATTACATACTCCTTATCATTTGACATTAGATTCAAGTGATTCACTTTATATTGGTGATTCAGATAATCATCGAGTTCAAAAATATTTGAAAGGTGCATCAACTGGAACAACAATAGCTGGTCAAAATGCAACACCAACTACTGCTTTAAACAATTTAAATTATCCAACCGGAGTTATTGTTGACTCAAATGGTAATATCTACATAGCAGATACAAACAACAATCGAGTTATGTTTTGGTCGAATGGTGCATCATCAGGAACACAAATAGCTGGTTCAAGTAAGAAACCAACTGGAAAAAAAATAGATACTCTAAATCAATTCTAATTAGATTCGATAAAGTGACATTGTCAATAAATTATTCTCAAAAAAAGTCAAATTATTTTTTTTTTGGGTTTCGTTTGATTTGTAAAATAAAATTTTGATAATAATCTTGCATTTAATTGCTATATATTAACTTAATTTTTCCAATAAAGATTATTTTAATTGTATTTATTCAGGTTCTTCTGGTTCATCGAACAATCAATTAGATCATCTATATGGTATTACACGTGATTCAAATACAGATACACTTTACATATCCGATACGAACAATGATCGTATCATGAGCTATGCATCAGATGTCTCATCTGGTAGTGTCGTTGCCGGAGGAAATGGAGGAGGTACAGGTCCTACACAATTGTCGGGTTCGAGAGAAATCTATTTTGATTCATCATCAAACAGTTTAGTTATTGCTAATTATGGTGCTCATAATATTGTTCGTTGGAGTTTAGGCGATAGTTATTGGACATTAGTTGCTGGTGTAACTGGTTTACCTGGTAATTCATCAAAACAACTTAATAGCCCTGTAGGTGTAACGCTTGATAGCATGGGTAATGTTTATGTTGCCGATACGCTAAATCATCGTATACAAATTTTCTTAGCTGGTCAATCAAATGAGACAACTATTGCAGGTATTACAGGTGTAAGTGGAAACAGTGCTAATCTACTTAATACTCCTTTTTCGGTTGCACTTGACACTCAACGAAATTTATACGTCGCAGACATGGCTAATAGTAGAATACAACAATTTATACGATACTAATCACAAATATTTTTCAACATTTTAATTTCTTAATTCACTTTCATTTATATATAATCTCGCTTTTTTCTATCTTGAAACTATTAATAAACTTAAATGAAGCCCAATAGAATTATTCTTCTCATTTATATTTACTTTTTAGTATTATTTCGTATTAACTCAGATTTCAGAAGATATGAGTCATTACTGTTGTGTGTCACAATATATATTAATTATGCATTGTTGACACCGATTTGACTTTCAATGAATTCGATAAAGGCATTATAGACTTCGACTTTAGATTTGCTTCGATCATAAGTAAATGTTCCACTTGCTGGTTTGCCATTTATTTTTACCAAAGAAAAGGTTGGACTGTAATATGAAGCACGATATGTACATGTATTATCACCTATTATAGATATATTTAAATAAATAAAATATTGAACATTTATGATATTATTGTACTTAGAGTTATACCTTTTTGTAAAGTGAGTCCAATATTATTGCCACATCCCCAAAAATTATCTTTTGACTCAACATGACACCAGCCATTCCATACTTCATCACTTTTACCACCAAAGTTCCAATTCTGTTCGGCTGATCGTATAAACACTTGCATCGTTATTTGTACAGATAGATTTCTTGTTCGACAGGGCTAAAGTATTGAATAGAATCGTAATGTTTCTTAAGTCACTATAATATATGTATATCTTTGAAACCTGACAGATGACTAACTGATGCAATGCACACGTGTCACTTTCCTCTTGAGTATTGCACCACAAGTATGAAAATAAAAAAGAATGAATCATAAAACCAGTTATAAAATATATGGAGAAAAAGAATATAAGAGAAAAAGAATATAAGAGAAAAAGGAAAAAATAATGTACATATGAATAAATAGAAAATAGAATGGAGAAAGTTAATTGAATAGGGATATTGAGGTAATATTTGGTATCACAACATTAATTTATAGCGAGAGATAAGGAAATAAAGAACATAGCGGGGCGGTGTGGGGGGAGGCGAGGAATCGACACAATGTCACCTGGTACGGTTTTCGAGAATTGGCATGATGTTCGAGCTTTTTCTCCTTTAACATCATGTTTATATAACTCTGTTTTGTTCTGCACATCTGAAGCTATTCGTTCGTGGATGTTCTATGCATTCTGCTCGCATAACAAAGTTGTTCGACTCGACAAAACCATCGCTCTTGACCCTTGTTATTTTATATGCTTTCTGCTTTTGATTTGCTTTAATTGCTTTTCATGCTTTATAAGTTATTTGTAATCAGCATTATCTCCCTTTAGGCCCTATCATGGGTAGAGGGTTAAATAAATTACAAGCAAACAAAAGCAAGAGTATATTATCACTAACAATGAGCAACGAAAAATAATATCATTGTTAGTAAACGTGGTAATAATCTATGATAAACATAAATCATTATCTAGACAGAAATAATCTTTAGGAACTTCTATCTTTTTGTGTACTCAGCAAGTGAGTACACTATAGAATCGGTCAGTGTGTCCGGCCGTTTACACGATAACTTTCGAAAGGAAAGTCCAAGCGCGATGAAATTTTCTATACAGTTTCGTCTCATCAATATCTCGGTCGAGTTCGAAGATGAGAATGATTTGTCGAGCCATTGCTGAGTTATCGGAGATAGAGTCATTATTCCCAATGCTTTTCTATGCGAACACTAACCTATTCCGCTTTTCGTAAAAAACTTTTCCTCTCATGATCAAACAAAATCCCAACTATTATATACCATTCGATAGAAAATTTTATGAGCTACAAAATGGTATATAAAACATTAAGAAACAAGAAGGCTAAGTCACCTATTGCAAAGATACTTAAACGGAAATTGGTTCTGTTTTTGTCCACGTTCCAATTGATCGAAAAGTAAAGCTCCATCTTTCGATCACAGAGATGATAGTTCGAGGTTTTCTAGGGCGGAGAACTCGAATCTGAGCTCGGCTTGCCTCGAAATCCTATTGGTTGAGCAGTAACCAATAGAAATCAAGTTTTAATAGAAGGGGCTCGCTAGGATAATTTTGATGCGTACACGTTGTAGGATGACTCATCTGTTCAGTTCACTTTTTGAAGTACATATAACACTCGGATTTAAATCCGATGTTTCCACATTTATTTATGAGTACTATTACAAAAGAATTCTAAAAAGTAATCGTTTGAATGTTTATTATTAGATATTAATACATTCACAACATATTTTATAATAAATAATTTCTTTTACATGATTTATATATGGATCAATTTAAATAAATTAAGTTTTAGTTTTATTAATAAAGTCTAAACGAAAATTCCTATAGGGAAACAAGTCAAGCTTTCCTTGACACCGTGTTTCCTGAGTAATGTTATCGAGCACTTGCAAACCTCCCAAGATATAAGCAACTTATAATATTCGTATGTCACTGGGATGTGAGATACCGACGTCTATTCCTGAAGCCAGACCTGAGACTAAAGTTCATATGCAAGTGTCTAGTAATCGATCGAACATTGGTACCCGTTGATCGATCGGGATCAACTCGAAAGAGTTACGAGAGCCAACTACTCAACAACAACAAGCGGCTAGGGATAGTCTTGGCAGCTGTCCTGGAAGATATGAGGGAATTGCACGATGCCTAAACAGCACGTTCAGTAGAACTAAGCATCGGAATTGCTATTGCCGATCCAATAACACATGTTCAAGCACAAGTAGCAAAACTCCTAAGTCCTTGTCCAGCTGATGCAGTTCTAGATTCGAAGCCAACCAATGAAAGAATCGCTCTTCTAAGACTCAAATCAAAGAAGACAAGTTTAACTGTTTTTCAAGTTTATGTATCTAACATCGAAGGGTGTGGGTGTGGGTGTGGGGTGTGGGTGTGGGTGTGGGGTGTGGG
>CAJNOP010002673.1:0-16358 GCA_905250075.1 Rotaria sp. Silwood1
TTCAAAAAAAGGACCCTTTGGTGCCTTGCATCTGAACATGCTCTTTCAAACAAAAAAAAAATTTTAATATATTGAACGCCACTGGACCGAGAAATCTTGGAACTAAAATCAAAAAATCATAAATCGAGAAAAAATGAAAAACATTTTGTGATTTTTCAAAAAACCGCTGGTTTTTCGAATAGAGGGTCTCGAAAAACTTGAAAAGTTTTTGGAAAAAATGAGGTATCGAGGAAAACTTTTTATCGCGTATTAAAGAGCAGATAACAGGCTATCTCCCCATGCATTTATCTCAATTCCGAAAATTTTGGCGAAAATTCACTTTTTTGAGGGGGGGGAGGCCTTAATGAGGAATTTCAACAAATGTTTGATTGCCTAGCTAGACAATGAAATTAAAGACATAATGAATAGTTCACAACGAAGTCTCAACTTTTGAATTTCCTCTCGAGAATTCTCGTGTTATAGATCTAATTATTTTTCGAACCAAGTGAAGTGTAGAATCAAGGAAGATGTAAGTCAACGAGGATGATCTTACACCGGAATGGAATTAAGCATGGCAACGACTAACCGCTGCTATGGGAAATTTTCTGGAGAAAGGCTTCCAGCAGTTGTAATTCATTGGAAAAATATCTACCATTTGCATCTGGTCGGTACCAATAGAAACTAGAACTGTGAAAAAGAAACTAACAAGTATTTTCGAATACAATGTCAGAACAGTTTTTCTAGACATGTACAGCATATAAATAGAACATCCAATGAAAAACATCTTGCAAAGAATTCAATTGTGTCCATTTGAAGTAGATTTGAATGAAATAAAATAGCCTTTTCTTTCATTATGTGTCCGTGTCTGTGTGCATTCACTTGCCTAAATTTATTTGAGTATTTTAAAAATATCTGTTCCATCCGATGACTACTTTGAGTACGAGCGTCATTCAAGTGGCGTATTCAGAGAATAAGTCTGATCAAATATGATTTATTTTATTCTAAAAGTTCAGCTAATCATGCGCTTTTGTAGCGAGCACTAGTAAATGATCTTGTCGGCCGATGTGTTGCTAACTATACGGATTTTTATTAGTTTTCAAGAATTATGATGCGTTTTCACGCTAGTGTCGCGGATGTGCTTTCTTTATTGATTCTCCCTCTGTATATATTGAATGCAATATCTTTTCTCAGGGCATGTGGATACTGCTGCTTTAGTGTTACTCGTGTAGATTTCCGCTCCATATTCTTGTGTGCGTTTCAGTTTGGTTTGAATAGTTAATAACAGACAGTATGACAGGAACACTCATGCCATTGTGCACAACGACATTGATGAGAATGTCAATATTCACACTCACACCCAACCTTGTTGAAACGTTCGATGCTTGTTTTGTTGAGGACGGTGAAGAAATATATAATACCGAAACAGTTGAATATTCAATCGAGAGTCAAGCGAGTCAAAAAGACGAGCGTCACTTGTCATCTAACCCAAGGAAAGAAAATCTGAAACGGTGTATATTTGAAAGCCGTTTTTTCAGCTTGCATGTTAGCGCTGGATTTTGAAGAGATATTTTCAAATGTGTTGAAACACATTTTGTTTTCATTAAAAATGCAAATAAATGGTACAAAAACGACTTAATTACAATTCGTTTTATTAGTATAAAACGCATTTTTTCTTGAAGAACTCTGTTTCTATCTGTTTATCCTACCCTTACCGCTATAGTTTTATATCTGTACTCGTATAACTATATCCTTATCTATAAAGTCTGACACCTACATCCTTGCCTAAATATCCTTAAATGATGCGAGAAAGTCTCCGTATCCTGCAAGAAAACACCGGAAATCATCGAAACATGGAACCAGGATTCCGACCCGAAACTTTCAGAATTTTTTCTCGACCATTTTCGGCCGGTTCTTGCCGAGAAGAACAGGAATTGACTGAAATCCATCGGAAAAAAATCCGAAAAGTTCCCGACCTGAATACTGCTTCCATGTTCCGTCGATATCCGATGTTTTCCTGCGGGAATCTGTCCGTAATTCTCGACTTAGGTATCCATATCTCTTTAGCCTCATCAATATACCGTTATACCGATGCTCCTACCCCTACACTGTTATTGCGATAGTCTTAACTCTATATTCTTACGCCTGTGTCTTTATCATTGCACCTTTCTATCTAGATGCTTATCCGTATACTCTTATACTTACACCCTTATATTTATAGTTTATATCTATACTTCGATGCTTATATCCTTGTGTCTACGTCGTTATAGCTTTACTGCCATACCTATACTCTATTAGATGAATTTTCTATAAATTATTTTGTCTTCTAATAATAATCTTAAGTTTTTTTGATAAAAATCTATATCTCTGAGAAAAATGTACATATGTAATTCATCTCTACAAGCACCATCTATTAGTTAATTTAGGAGATTGCAAAAGGGCGGCTAAGGTTTATTCATAAGAATCTTTTAGTTAATAAGCATGAAAAAACAAATATTTTCGTAAAAAAAATATCTAACTAAAATAATCTGTAATTCTTTGTTTACGTTCAGTTCACCTTTATTGTGATATTATAAGTTCATCAATTATCTACATAAGGGACATAAGAAAAAGAGATATAGATACCTGTTTCCACGATACACTAGTTTGATTTTTGAAGAAGCGGAGGACAGGAAGTTATGCATAGAGAAAAAAGGAGACAATAAAAATGAAAGACCATGGTTATTATTTGTATTATTCACAAATTATATTTGAAGAGAACGAAAGATGCTAATATTGTTAAAGTGCATTAGTCATTGAAAGAATGTTATACATATTCGAGCTGTACTTTAGAGCAACGTAACGAACAATTCTTGATGGCCTATGCAGAAAATCAATAACTAAAGAAAAACTGAGTCGAATACTGCGAAGGCAATAAAAAACACGGACTGTTTGATTCTTTTCAAATCTAAACTGTTTGAATGAATTAAACACATTATAAAAGTAATACTGATTATTGATCATTAAAACTTTTGTTGAAAATAAAAAAGGCAGTGAATATCGAATATCAACTGAAAAAAATTAACTGAGTCGTTTTCGCAACATAAATTCAACTATAGCTTTTCATACATATCAAATGATTTTTCAATTAGGTTAAACTCGATCTAATTCATTTGCATTTACTCTATCTGTTACGCAACTATTTCTTTCTTTCCTAATAGTAAAATATACTCTAATACATGGTACTCATAATATTCGTCACTACAACGAGTCTATTTAGGGTGTGGACGTTCTTTCGCTCTTAACCCAATCATATCAACGCCCACACCCATACCCACCCCTAATCAGACGTTAACTTTTTACGCGTTTTTTCAAGAGTCCTGTCGGATTGAGTAGTGCTTTTCATTGCAAGTCCTGTGAAGTGCTTAAATTCAAGAAAAGACAACAGTTTTCATCGATTTTGCGTGTAATTGCTGTAGAGTGCTTAGAAATAACAAAATTTACAGCACTTTCAAGCAATTTTTATGATAAGTGTTGAAAAGTGCATCAGAAGATAAAAAGTTACAGCACTTTTCACTTATTTTTATGGTAAGCAGTGGAAAGCGCTTAGCGAAAGCATTTTCTAAGGCAAAATAAGCAGCTTATTTGAGTGAAGCAGCTTTGAGCAGCTTAAGACGAGAATATTTAATCGCTTTCCAGCAGCTGAGTACTGCATGGGCCTTTTGAAGCCGCTTGTAAATAACTTACCAAGGCAAAATTTTTCACATGGGCAGTGTGCGTTGAATAAGGACTCACGCTTACAACCACACCGCACCAACACCCACATTCGCAGCCACATTCACAGTCACACCTGCGCAGTCACCTACATCAACACACATCCACACTAGAGACCTGCGGGAACAAGTTTTTTGCTTCCCGTTTCCGTAATGTTTTGCGAATAGCAACCATGATTTCTTCATTCACACCCATCGAAACTACTCGTACTTGTGACTAGCTTTTAGCGACCTTATGTTTCTCACAATACAAGACTCCGTATATTAAAACCAAATTTCTGATTTGAGGCTCATAAACCGATTGAAACTTGAAATTTCAATTTAATTCAACTTTTTTTTGACATATATGTAATCTTGATAATCCCAGCTTCGATGTCAACGACGACGATGGTGGTAAAGAATATCGTGGTTCTCATAATCTATGTTTGAATGAACTTGTATAATTTTGTTGATTGATACTTCCTATCTTTACAATTATATTTGAAATAGTTATTGGAAATCAAATACTGTAACTTCAACAGATTTTAATGCACACAGAAATCGGACATAAGTTTTGCCGGGAACATAAATTTTTAATACGATTTCCGTTTCCGGAGTGTCCACTAGAATCCCTGTTCCCGCATTGTCGGTTTTGATGTCTCACGGGAATTCCCGTCCCCGATTTCCGCGGACAACGGGACGGAAAAACACGGGAAAAAGTCGTTCCCACAGGACCCTAATCCACACACATCCACCCACACCCACCCACACCCACCCACACCCCATACTCACCCCCACTTCCACATCCACCGACACCGTTTCGAGTTAACTGTTGGAATGCTAATGGTACATAAGGGAGACAACTGCCTCATGTGGACATCCTGCATGAATAAAGCCATCGAAAGTCAACACTTTTGCTGTGTACTCAGAAGTACATAGAAATGAAATAGCTATACTTGAGCCGACTGGAGTGTCTTCAACGAATACATTATTCCATTAGAAATGAAACATGGTACTACATCGCATGATTGGCAATCAAATGGACAGTGAATCATTGTAAATATGAATACATTCAACTCTTCTACTACTTTGCTGGAAAAATCACATAGTTCTTGATATTCAAGCATTACACCCCAAGTAAACAGCTACAAACAGGATACTATTCAAGTATTTTACTTGCTTCAAAATAGAGTTTGAGCGTAAACCGCCTACTACAGTGTGCATAAGATATGAATTATTTCCAACACGAGTCTTTTCAAGTTTCATATTCATTTTAGATTGACTTGTGAAATTAGATAAGATAATACGTTGCGACGACGTAAGTAATTAACATCAACAATCGTTGTCTTCGAGTATATCACTCACTTCGAAGCAAAGTGTGTTACTCGATCACATCAGCAGAGATCTATTGACAAATGAATCGTTCTAACGAGGGTTGCATGCAAGTATATCACTCATTTCGAAGCAAAGTGTGTTACTCGATCATTTCAGCCGAGATGTATTGACAAATGAATCGTTACAAAAAGGTTTCCATTCAAATATATCATTCACTCCAAAGCAAATTGCGTTACTCGATCATTTCAACAGAGACCGATTAACCAATGAATCGATCTAATTAGGCTTCCAGTCAAGTATATCACTCACTTTGAAGCGAACTATGTTATTCGATCATATCAGCAGAGATCGATTGACGAATGAATCGTTCTAACCAGGATTCTATTCAAGTATATCACTCACTTCGAAACCAAGTGTGTTACTCGATTATATCAACAGAGATCTATTGACAAATGAATCCTTCTAAGAAGGGTTCCATCCAAGTATAACGCCATAGAAAACAACAAAACTTATGATCAGCTTATTTTATCAGGATACCTGCACGATGATAGGCCAAAACAAAGATCTCGTTCAGATATACCACTTTGAACTAAACAACTAAACATTATACGGACTCAGCAAAGATACACGGCGAATGTATCAGTCAGAAAATAATGATCTTCAAGTATACCGCTGATTTCGAACACAACTCTGTCAATCCAGCACATCATGAAAAATCTCTTGATAAGTGACTTGTTATAAGAAAGCCTTCACTCAAGTACATCGCTCACTTACAACCGATCTGTGTCATTCGATCACCTCAGCAAAGATCTGTTGACAAATGAATCCATGTTAGCAGTGACGCATACGAATACTTCACCCACTTTGAGATTACGCGTGTCAGTAAACTAGTATACGATGCTCTATCTGTTAAATAATTACTTCTCACAAGGATTTTGGACAAATATGGCGTTTAATTTACATACAGCTCGTACAAAAATATATAATCGCCATTGAATCAGCCAATGAATGAATCTAACTAGGATTATATTAAACTGCCTTGCTCCTCTCGAACTCAAGTATGTCACTCGATTATATTAGCAGAGATCTATTCACAAATGAATCGTTCAAATTAGAGTTTCATTCCAGTATATCACGCACTTCGAAGCAAAGTGTGTTACTACATCCTATCAGCACAAACCTATTCACAAATGAATCGTTCTAAGCAGGGCTTCGTACAAGTATACCATGCAATTCGAACGAAAGTATGTTATCCTAACATATCAGCACAGATCGATTGACAAATGAATCGCCCTAAGGAGGGTTTCCTTCAAGTATATTACTCACTTCGAAGCAAAGTGTGTTACTCTATCATATCAGCAAAGATCTATTCACAAATGAATCGTTCGAAGTAGGGTTCCAATCAAGTATACCAGTCATATCGAAGCAAGGTGTATTCCTCGACCATATTGGCAGAGACCTATGGACAAATAAATCATTCTAAGCAGGATTCCGTCCAAGTTTATCACTCACTTCGAAGGATAATGTGTTACTAAATCATATCACCAGAGATCCATTGGCAAACGAATCATTCTAAGCAGGGTTCCAATAAAGTATATCACTCACTTTGAAGCAAAGTGCGTTACTCCATCATATCAGTAGAGGTCGATTGACAAATGAATTCTTCTAACCAGGGTTCCATTCAGGTTTATTACTCATTTCGAAACAAAGTGTGCTAGTCGATCATATCACTAGAGATCTATTGCCAAATGACTCGCTGTAAGAAGAGTTCCATTCAAGCATATCACTCACTTCGAAACGAACTATGTTAGTCGATCATATCAGCAGAGATCGATTGAAGAATGAATCGTTCTAACCAGGATTCCATTCAAGTATATCACTCACTTCGAAAGCAAGTGTGTTACTCGATTATATCAGCAGAGATCGATTCACAAATGTATCATTCGAAGCATAGTTCCATTGAAGCTTTTCACTCACGTCGAAGCAAAATGTGCTACTCTATCATAGCAGCATATATCCATTGACAAATGAATCCTTCAAAGGAGGGTTCCATTCAAGTATATTACTCACTTTGGAGCAAAGTGTATTACTTGGTCATATCAGTAGAGGTTGATTGGCAAATGAATCGTTCAAAGGAGGGTACCATTGAAGTATATCACTCAGTTGGAAGCAAAGTGCCTCACTGAGTCATATTGGCAGTGATCTAATGACAAATGAATCGTTCTCAGCAGAGTTCCATTCAAGTATATGAATCACTTCGAAGCAACATGTGTTGCTCGATCATAGCAGCCGAGATCTATTGACAAATGAATCGTTGTAAAGAGGGTTCCTTTCAAGTTGATCACTCATTTCGAAGCAAAGTATGTTGCTCGATTACATGAACAGGTATGTGTTGACAAATGAATCGTTAGAAGCAGGGTTCTATGCAAATATAGGGTTGAATGTAAAGTAAAATATATCATTGAATGATATTCGGAAAAAAATAACTACTAATGAATCGAACGAAAATGTAATATTCTGTTAGAATACGTTGGTTGCTTGAATAAGAACTTTGGATGAAAAACACATTTGTGGGAAAGGTTAGAACTGAATGCTTACTACAATGTTTCCGTTCGTACATTAAGTTCTTTAAGGTAATGCGTAACGACTGGGAATACACTGAAGTAGAACATAGAACATGAATGACATGAAGTAATAATAGATTCCGGTATCTGCTGATGTACCGTAAAATTTGAATGGAATATCTTTTGATGGATCACCTGAAGGTATTCGAGTATTTTCAATCACACATGGATTCGAGTACATGGGTAGCGCTAAAAAAACATCACACTTGCTGTTGGAAATAATAATGGCATAGCGCATGCACAGTGTGGACAAAATTTCTAGTCGAATATTTCAAATAGTTTAAAGTGGTCGTTCGATATTGGTTCATGAGCGGGAAGTAAACATTGTACATGATAGTGTTTTACTTGGGGCTGCTGCAGTTTGTATTGTGGTAGCACCTAAATGAACATGATGAGGTGTACTTTAATATAAAGCCTTGTATGCTGCAGTGTCTCCGTAGTTCGTTGTGAAATAGATTTTACCTCGTTTCTGGATTATCATAAACAAAGTCCTTACGGTTTCAATATGTAATATAGACTAAGTTTAGAATTCGAAAATAAAAACTTTGAGTATAATGATCTGCTACGTCAAATGAACGATAATGTGTCCTTCTGTGTGTAGCTATCTTATAAATAGTGGATATCCAGCAGCCTGGTTTCGATTATTTCCAGCTTACAACTACTAAGGCATAAACTTCTAAGTAGGAAGAGAGAAGATATTTTCTTTGTTTGAGTGTTTTATATTTAGACTTTCCTGCCTTTGTCTATCACTCTTGTATGAATCTTTTGTAATTTAAATACATTTTTCTTCTAGCGTGGCTATCTCAACAGAAAATTGCATGGAATGTGTGGTCAACAAAGTTCATCAAAGAGGAAATGAGTGAAAACATATCCTCTTGATAAATGTGCTTCTTGTATTGAGTAGCTTCATTCATTCATCTTCTCTTTCTTTACGATTCATAAGAACAGTGAGATTCCAATAAAATGCGAATGTGTAATTTTTACCTTCTCGTGAAAGAAACGGGTCAATGAAAACACCTTTCTAGATTAGTTCAATGATCTCGAAGTTTTCAAGGGAAACTCTGAAACCTCTAGAGTCGAACATGGAGTCCACGAGTCGCAGCTGTGCAACAACTTTATGATGGTATTGACTTCGGCGGAAATCTTAGTAGTAAACAAGCGTGTACGTATTGCGTTATTTTTGACAAGAAAGATGAAAATGACCAATGGGGATGTTGAATGTTTCAGCAGCGGAATGAAACGACTATTCACATAATATTGGAAACGAAGAGGAAAATTGAAACTTAGCCTTGTGTTTGTCAATCCTCGACACTGACAAAATCGATGTAAGCATTTCACCGGAGCAACTCTGGGCCTAGCAATCATTCCACACCGACAAAAGAAATCAGCAGCAGAACAAAGTACAGATGAGAGAGTGCCACGAATGTAGGTAAAAGCCAGGAGCGATTGGCACTTAAGAACAGATAACCAACATCTGGATACGAGCTGTTTCTTTCATACGGAATACTTTGCGCATTAATAGATCTGTCAACTTGCTACCTTTGGAAATACGATTAAAAATGACTACTCAAAGTAAAGTGGAGGAAAACGATTAGCACACTTTTTATTGTTTTAATTTCTCACGAAGAACAAACCATTCAGAATATCTAAATAGTGATTTCGATGGATATCAAAGTAGTGTCCACGACTGAGATGTGCACATTTTCCTGAGCATGAATGTTTTAGGTTTTGTTAGACAAAAACCTTTTCTCTATAGGTAAAAAGTTTAGCACATTTTTAGTATTTAGCTTATTTTTTCACTATTTTACGATGATTGGAAATTATTTTAAATACCATTAAATGCAAAATTTAATAGACTATATTTTGGTAAAAAGTAACTTTTCTTATATTCGAATATTTGTTAATTATTAATTAGTGGTTAATTAATGAGATTTTTATTTATTTCCGACTTGTTTGTACATCATATAAAAGAGCAAGAAAGATTGAACAGAATTTTATTGATTTTATTTCGAAATCGATTATCTTGATGAGATTTTCAGAGCGCACACACTTTCACTTAGACATAGTGTTCATTAATTTTAATTAGTTCAACTATGAAACTAAACTTTAAATCTACAAAAGCTAATAAGATCTCAAAAGTTGTATGTACTCTTTCAAACGAAACGTTGCCATTCCCACTGCAATGTACCTTTCACAATTTACAGTGCTTTCAAATTATGCAATGCAAAAACAACAGAAAATACCCAGAAACTATGAGCGAAATTATTTCTTTAAAGCAAAGGCCACGAATAGTTTTAATAGTAGGTTGCAGTGAAAGTGGTGGCGTGTCGTTTGAAAGAGTAAATACAGCTTTTTAGATCCTATTAGTTTTTGTAGATTTAAAGTTTAGCTTCATAGATGAACTAATTGAAATTAATGAACACTATGTCTAACTGAAAGTGTATGCGCTCTGGAAATCTCATCAAGATGATCCATTTTGAAATAAAATCAATACAATTCTGTTCAATTTTTCTTGCTCTTTCATATGATATACACACAAGTTGGAAATAAATAAAAATCTCATTAATTAACCAATAATTATTAGTTATCGAATATTCGAATATAAGAAAAGTTAATTTTTACTAAAATGTAGACCATTAAATTTTGCATCGAATGGTATTTAACATAATTTCCAATCATTGTAAAATAGTGAAAAAATAAGCTAAATACTAAAAATGTGCTAAACTTTTTACCTATAGAGAAAAGGTTTTTGTCTAATAAAACCTAAAACATTCATGCTCGGAAAAATCTCCACATTTCAGAAGGGAAGGTCCCCAGATGTGTCACGAGGATTTCCATGAAAATGATGTAGGATAGTTAAGTGAGGTATACCTCTATCTCAGGTGTGAAGCAATTAGGTGTTCTTACTGCCTTAGTGAAAAATTGTAGGCGAAGCAGTTTTCAAAAATTTGACACATATATGTATTTCGCTATGCAGATTCTTTTTCTTATGACGTTCTTAAAAATTCTAGTGCATTTGCTCTCTGAATGTTATAGATCTCGTCCGATTTGTGTGTTTTCTGTGCTTTCTTATATCACCCTGGATCTCGTATATTAACTATATGCATCTTGTATCTCTGAATGTTCATGCTTTTCTTCTCCAGGTAGCGGTAATCACTATTTCTTTTTTTCTGACGTCTATCTCTCTTCTGTTCGTGTATTCCTTCGCTCTCTCGACCTATAAATAGACGACGATAGTTGATATAAATTATGTAATAACCTTCACGATCTGTAAAATGATATATTACGGTATTTTCAACATAAATATGATAAACGTTAACAATATTCTTCACATGTTTAATAATCTGATGCGTCAGAAATATCCAGAAACTATTCAAACTGAACCATCGTCCAAAGACTATGAGCTGGCGGATCAATTGTTTGTGTTGTTTAACCAACTATTAACTTCAACAGAATTACTAGTCGACCATATTGTAACCTTGGATTTCGATGAGTATGACGGTTACAGTGGTGATTATCAAGAGGAAGATAAAAATGATATTGTATTGAACGTTGATGGTATAAAATATTCCTTTGACACAATGTGTGCTATCGTCGAATTTTCAAAAACCCATACGTTCTCCACATTATGTAGACGTTACAGACAAATAAAACACAAGTAACAGTTACGTCGAATAAAGCAATACGTTAATGCTCAAAGTACAAAGACACAAAAACTCCAAAGTGTCAATAACTTTGTTTATACGGAATTTATTCGTGCTCGAGAATGCTGTTTGCCTATACACGATTCCGATTTAAGACGCTTAGTTCTCAAAAAAAGCACAGGACTTAAATATTGTTGGTTTTACGGCATCTCATCATTGGATTTTAAACTTCAAATATCGCTACCACCTTTCATCAAGAAAAGTAACAAAGCTGATAACGAAAAACCCTTTGGAAGATCGAGATAAAATATTAAAATCTACCGAAAATTTTGTCAAAACAGTAAGAAATCTCATTCCAGATTATGCTGAAGATCATACATTGAATAGCGATCAATGTAGTTTCAGGTACGACATTCACGAATGGACGGAAGTTAAATAAAAAATACAATTTTTCAACTTTCAGCTATGACAATCCATTAACACGAACCCTAGCAACAACCGGTGAAAAAGTAATAAAAATTCAGGTCAAATCAATGAATGCTGTTGCTCATTCATACACGATTATGCCGATCATTAGTATGGCTGGAAAATTACTTGACCCTGATTTTATATGTTTATAGGAGCCTACAGGAAAATTCAGACCGCATGTCAAACAATCAATTTATCAAGCAAGTAATATTCATGTTACATGCAGCAAGTCCGGAAAATTAACTAAAATACATATTCAATATTGGACTGAAATTGTTTTAAGTCCATCGGTTTCGGAAGATTGTTTAGTACTGCTCGACTCTTGATCTGGTCAGACTGATCCTAGCAGTTTAGATGATATCTTCGTTGAAAATGTCACTTGTAAGCAAATGCAAATTTCAACAAAAACAACCGGTGATATTCAACCGTTGGATCCTTATTTTTTTCGACAATGGAAATATTTTAAACAAAAGATTTATGATCATGTGGCCATCGATTAAATAGACATTGACATCTACTATAGAAACGTCTTTTTAAAAATTCATTCTTTGATACATAATCAACTGGTAGCTAAAAGATTCTCATCGTTAATCAAATATGCTTGGTATTTAAGTGGCTATATCTCAAAAGATCCTGGTCATTTTGTGAATGTACACGATGTATGTTTTTCTTTCAACGATGATTTGTGTTCTATAACAGCATGTAGTGACTTTTCTTTCATTTGCTGTAGCCATTGCCATCGTATTCTCTGCTTCAACCACTTTTTTGTAAATGATAGTAAACATTAATAAAAAACTTCTTCTTTGTTGTGAAACACAAGTAATGCGTTATTTCCATTCATATCAAAACTGGTGTTGATTTTAAAACAATCTCTTTCAAAAGATATGGCGGTACTTTGCCTATTACAAAACAGGGCATCTTCAAAAGGAGAAGAGTACTTTTGCGAAAACAGATGTATACTTTCAGGTATGCATCAAACATTCAGTTGATGTTTTCTCTTCAATCGTTCGTGGCAAAATAACCAACAAAGGCTTTTATGTAGAACTATTTTACATCTATAAAACGGTATACGACTGGGCTTTAACCCTCACGATAGAAGAAAAATCTTTAAGAAAATAATGAAGCAAAAGAATTCATAAGAAAAAAAATCTGTATAGCGAAATATACATATGTGTCAAATTTTTGAAAACTGTTTCGCCTACAATTTTTCACTAAGGCAGTAAGAGCACCTAATTGCTTCACACCTGAGATAGGTATACCTCACTTAACAATCTTACATCATTTTCATTGAAATCCCCTGGACACGCCTGGGGATCTTTCTTTGTAAGTATAAATTTCTTCAGTTCAGGAAAATAATTTACGTGTTTCAGTAAGAATCCAGTATATCTAGTGGTGGATCTAAGATTTTTATGATATGAGACGATATGGTAGAGATAAGAAGAGATTTTACGGACATAGGACATGATCAGCATTAAAATGTTTGGAGCTCTTTAGAGGAGGTTAAAACATGTATTTAAGGCGTTACTACTCGATACAAGGGAATTTGTTTCTGATATAAGGAGATTGCACTGAATCGCCTGCTATACTCGCCTGTCAGTATGTTGCATTCAATACAACATAAATACTTCTTGATTATTCGATATACACGGCTTCATTCGTCTCGTTTCTTGACGATAATCTTTCTGAACCCAAAAAAAGACATTGAATTGATTGCCACACAATTTTAATTGTGTGTAGTGGAATGAAAATTTCTGTGAAAAGACGCTAAAAGTTTATTTAAAATCGATTTTCCGAAAAAAACATCGATAATTGATTAACGAGACTCAATGTCGATTTTTTTGGAAGTGAAAACTGATTATATCTGATTTTTCTCAGTAAAGATCAATTAGAACAGACTCTTCTAGAGAAAATCCAAATGTTGAATTAATCTTCTTGCCAGTGAATTTCAATCGATTGAAATCAGTGTAATGAAGAAAATGCGTAGTCTCAAATGAAACAATATAAATATTATTTCAAGTATATTATATTTGTCGAGCTGAAACTTAATGGCATCCTTAAACGGATTAAACACGGAGAACCAAAGAAAATTTGTAAAAATTAGGATTTCCAGTTTGAAATTTCAAGAAAAAGTGCTTATCCTCGATGTGTGATGGTTAAAGTCGATAAACAACTAAAAATACACCAAAATCAATTATTCAGTAAGAATCGATTAGAGTCTGACAACAAGTTATACACGATAAAAATCGATTAAGAAATAATAATAGAATAGAGTTATTTCAAAGGTATTCGCATAACAGAATGAGAAGAAAATCAAATTATATTCAATGTTTTTTCTGATAAAAAATGGATTAAAATTTAGCGTCTCCCTTCATTTTTTACGTGCAAATTTCTTCAGTTTGGTTCGGTTCAAAATTTAAAAAACTCGAACCTTCTCATCTCTGTTTTAGGCTTGACCAAGCATGTTATAATAAATTTCTCATTGAAATAAATCGTACATGAAAAATCACAGCTTTACGATTAGAGGTGATCAATTTACATATAAGAAAATTTATGAAATCGAGAATAATAAATTTTGGATGATTTAAATTTAAAATAAACTAACAGGGAGATGCCACACACTATTTAAGATAAGTGGCATAACATTGATATTGCCGAAAAAGTAATATGGTTGTCAATTAAGTCTTCATTTATCCAATTCTGTATGAAAAATATAAGTAGAATACAAAGATAATTACTGACTTTCAGGCCTATTAACGCAAGATTTCATCTATCCTTTAAAACTACTTAACAAACTAACGTGAGAGATAAAAGATTTACAATAGGAAGAACCACTCTTTTTGATACAGAAAATAAAGATATCTATTCAATGTTATTAGTTAGTTTCGGCTGAGTCATTTTCAAAACTTATTAAAAGATGGTAGTTATCGCAATATAGCTGAAAAATCATCTGTTTCTTGAGAACTACCTATTTTTGAGCTGCATAATGCAAAAATGTCTTTGTAACAATCACAATTTCCTTAAACAAACTAAATCCTTCTAAAAATTGTGAATACAGTCTCTATTAAATATTTTTCATGCGCTTTTTTTATCAGGTTTTCTTTACTGTACGCTTCTGTTACTGAGACACTCAACTTTCCATTGCTTCTATCCTTTCGCAGTAATCTTGTACTTTTTACAATAATGGCTTAATATACAAAAGGGTCTACTGTTTAGCTCAAAGAATAAATAGACAAACCTGTTTTTACACCCGCCGTGAGACTGGCATTACTATCTTTCAGAAATACAAAGGCCAATAAGAATATGACCGCCGCATGAAGCCCACGGAAACGTAGGCCAGCCAATACTCCACATACCAACGAAATCGATTTGGTAAACATTCTTCTGAAATGAAAGCATAAAGAAGATGTATTATTCATTTGTGGGTATTAGAAAGAGGTATTAGTGTTGAGATGCCGAGGTAATCTCTTAAGATGTGTAAATACCGTTTCTACTACAATTATGGCCATTTTATCATTCATATCAACTGTTAGTAACTTACATCTGTGTCGATATTGATAACACGCTTCAATGATTTCCTTCCTTCTCTATCTGTTCTCTTTCCATTGTTCTAATATATGTTCATCTCTCTCTTTCTCCTTCTCTATCGTATATATACGGATGTTATGTATGAGGTTGTCACACTCTGGATATGTGAAGAAGCGAATAAACATCTATACCGAGAGTGGTGGTAAGCTACTTCAATCCAGTTTGTCGTTACAACATCTACTAAACTATGCATAATGATGAGATCTACTTGTTACTGAATATAAAGCTTTTTTATAATCTTCGGGCTGCTGACTTATCATTACTTCCACTTGCAGTTATGCGTAAATCAAATTTTCAATATTTTAAAATTGACGTGAATGTACAGTCACTTTTATTTAAACGTACATTTTAAATAAATATAATTCATCATTATTTATCAGTATTTTAAGCGTAAATTGTCATAATATATATTTGAAATGATAATAAATAACGAATGTTAGTATTCATTTTGTAATAAAACTTTTTTAAAAAAGTTCATTTCTATTTATTTCGAATCTAAGTTACTAGTAAATTAATTTACGTGTAAATCAAACTTAAGTAAAGATAGACTGCAATGAGACATATGAGAGCTTACAGTTCTGAGAACTGGCTTCTCTCTAAGAATTGGGTACGCAGACCATTTTTTTGATAAGAACTAGTGAGTGGATCAAGTTCGTTTCAAATTCCCAATCTTTCAAAAGAATTGGTGACTTATATCCATGTTTTTGAAAATAACCACTAACTAATTGCACTTCTGTTTAAAAACAACTGGTGATCAGTTCCATATCTCTCCTGACATTGTGAGTTTTCATTTCCAGGAAATTCGAATCAAAAGACAATGACAAAAATTTCAAGGAAACAAAAGTCAGCACTTTGTTAAATAAGCATAGAAAACAAATTCTATCTTAGATGTACTGCTTAGCGCCTCGAGCTATTTGACTTACTATCTGTTTCACTTCTAAAATATATTTTACTTAGGGTATACCAAAAGTTCTGATCACAGCGTTACTTAACCA
>CAJNOP010002674.1:0-16358 GCA_905250075.1 Rotaria sp. Silwood1
CAAAGGCTAAAATTTCGGTAAAATGCCTATAACTCTAGACAGAAGGCATAAGGACACTTATTCTTCTGGGGTTTTTCATACGTCACTGGGATCTACCTTATGCATAGAGTCCGAACTCAAAAGCGATGGGACCCTTGGGAATGTTCCCTCGTCAGCCTCATCCTCACACGCCCCCACCTTGACGAAGAAATTTAAGCTGATGCAACATAAAAAGTATACAGAATTATGCATTATGAAATCGAGACAACTGCGACGAACGCTAATTCACATCTGTTGATTTATAAAATGAAAGGAAAAGTATTAAGAATAAAATTCCAATAATTGAGAGAGAAACAAAACGCAATAGTAAAGACATTAATTTTTATTTTAATTCAAGGTGTAGAAATACGTTGAAGAAAACGTTCCTTCATCATCGGAAATTTTCTTTTTATTATGAATCACGTTAATGTCGCATTTGAATGAATTTTTTTCATTCCTACATCTTCTAGGAAGAATAAGAAAAGAAAAGAAAAGGAAAGGAAAAAACCAACACACTAATTTATAGAAAAGACAAAATACCCAGAGAAAAAAGAGGGATGTAGCATAGTTATGTCTGTTATCTGCTATTAGTAATACGTTTTATTAAAAAGCATTCTCTATAAAAGACGTGATTTCGGTTAATCTGTCAATTGATTAAGACGATAGTGGAGTAAATTTCGACTAAGGTAAGAGTTTTTTCCTATTATAAAGGTTAATCTAAAACAAAATGTTGTTAGAAAAGAAACAGAAAGAATGAAGATCAACCACATATATTATTTTGAACCTTCTCTCAATACAGTATTTAATCTTAAATTCTAAAGATTTGTTACACTTTCAATATTGATCCAAAAGTATCGATGTCAGCTGATTTTTCTGCATGCTGAAGTTAAAACTGGTTCAGTTATTAATGATTAACTGTTTTGGTCGAAAAATTAATTAAATTATATAACTGTCAATCGTAGTTATTAATACCTATTCTTTTAACTAAGCCAATAGCTTGAAATTTTGACCAGGTTTAATTAACTTGAAATAGTAATCACCTTGATTTGGTTGACATATTTGATGGTATTATCTCTTTTTTCATAATACTTTTTCCTCATTCTGTAGCATCAGTCCTTTTTCTCGTCTAAGTCTTTACTTCATAAGCAGAATATATTGTTTGAATAAAGGGCTGTTACTCAATTACAAAAGAAAAGAAGCAAGAGAAAAATTTTCAAGAAGACACGTTTTTTTTTCTTTTAGCAGTTATTTGGTGACGTTGACACGACGACTCTTTTTTTTCGAATGACTAAATATTTGACGTCATTCGACTCGTCTACTGAGAGAAAGGTAACCGTCACACGCGCGTATAAAGTTCTTTTCCAGCATTCTTTCAGATGAGTAAGTCACTATTCTGCGTTGTTCTTCTTTTGCACCTGACATTATCGATTAAGTAGAACAATTTCACTCGTAAGAGACTGTTTACAGGAAAAAATGAATACATGGAAATTATGGATGACCCTTTATCTTTACTATTCTTTATAATAAAGGATAAAGATAAAGGAATGAAAAAAAATGAAGATAAAATAAAGGAATAAAGGATACTTTTACAAGAGATAATGGGACTCGAAGAATTCGAGGAAAAGGGTTTTTGAAAAATAATGATTTCACACAAAATTTGACCCAAGGTTTTCGAAGTCGAGGAATTTGAATCTATAATCAGTTTTTTTTGAAATTTTGATTTTAATTTTTTTCAAAAACACTTTTTATCAAAAAAGTCACATTGTTTTACTTAAAAAATCGTACTTTCAGAAAAAATTCGTGATTTTGCTTAAAAGTTAGATTATTCGTAAAAAAATGGTTTTTTTGGTAAAAGATAGCTTTTTTATAAAACAAAACATTTCTTAGCAAAGAAAGTTATTTTTTAGCAAGAAAAGAATTTTTTTACAAAAGAAATAACTTTTTAGTAAAAAAATGAAATTTTTTACAAAAAATTATCTTTTGGCAAAAAGAGTTTTTTTTTACGAAAAAACATAAGCTTTTAGCAAAATAATGAATTTTTTCTGAAAGTATGATTTTTTAGTGAAACAAGTGACTTTTTTGATAAAAAAATTCTTTTTGAAAAAAATCAAATCCAACATTTCAAAAAGCCGATCGTGAATTCGAATTCCTCGACTTCGAAAACCTTAAGTCAAACTTTATACGAAATCATTATTTTTCAAAAACAATCCTTTTCCTCGAACTCTTCAAGTCTCATTATCTCTTGTAAAAGGATACTGTATCTTTATTTCGTAAAGTAAGATTAAAGGATTACCCCTAATGGAGATCATAAAATAATATAGAACGATAGCAAGGTATACTTGTTTCTTCATGTACGGAATAATACAGCTGCTGTATACAGTCATCATATGATCCGTTTTTGAAATTTGTAGGAAAACCGAGCAAACAAGACTACAGCAGTCACGGAAGAATACAATACCTTCGGTATACCGTGAAATACTGTTTTTTTTTGCACTTCACTTCATTCTTTCATCCTATTGACTCGTGTATTTTCCTCTACTTTGTTTCTCATGTCAGCGTAAATATATTGAAAGTATAGGGTAGGAGACGTAGGATACAGTAGTAAATTAGAGAATTTTAATATATATAGAGCATGCCAAAAGTTTTCTCACTCAGCTCTTCTAAAAGCCATAACTCGAACATTATTATTTCGTCACAATGCTTAGACATAATTTGGATGATGTGCTAAATTTCAAGATTGTAACTCTCTTGGATTGTTAGATTGTTTAAGTTCTTGTAGATTAGTGTTACACTATTTTTAAAATAACGTTGGAACTTAAATAACCATGAATGCAAATTATGATTTTATATGATTAAAAAGGTGGCTTAACGCACAGGAAAAGCCATATCTGTTTACGGCAGGTATCTATGTAGCAAGTACTTTCAGACAGTACAGTTCTCGTTTACTCTCGTGAATATCATCGGAACAATTTCGAGAATGAATGAGTGTCGGTGTGGATGTTTAGATGTGCGTCTGGGCTTGGATCTTCTTTCCACCAACACCTACACTCACACCCACCAAATATAGGTAAAAGTTGGTACGTCAATAGCTGCCAAACAAAAGTCTTAAAATCGTATCAAAAAAGGAACAAAAGAGCGGCCTTTGAGATTTCAATTTCCATGATGATAACGTGAGACTATATAGAGCATGGTTTTCAAGCGAATTTTCGGAGAAAACTCATGCAGAATCAGATCCAAATCGGTCATATTCTTTAGATCTCAACTCGTACCACTTCTTCCTGTTTTCAAAACTAAAAAAATTAATAATTTGAGATTTAATTCAATGACAACAATGTCGTGCTAAATGTGCTAACACGAGCCATTAACAGTGCCATAAATGACAATGTAAAAAGTCTGCATTCATCACTGCTTTTATCGAATGAACGAATCCAGTGATCCTCAAAGACAACAACTTGAAAAACTACACTAGAACTGTTCTTCAAAAACTTACTTGAAGGGCTTGAGAAAACAACTTTTTGAGTACTCTATGTAATTTAGAAACGTAGGGTGAAGGATATAGCCAGAAAATCCAATTTAGAGAAGAGTCATAGTATATGAAGACGTATAGAATACGGAACATGTGATAAAGAAACTGAGAGTAGCAAGATGAAAGGATAAGAAAGTGTGTGCCGATCAATGGACGTACTTTGCTTGTATAGATGAATACACTCTACAACCGTATACAGTTAAAATCTGATCGTACGTAGGATCAGTATTTATTAGTCTCACGAGAGAAGTACCACAACTAGTTACAAGCTTTCGAGCTGATATTTTGCCCACAAGTAAGGCTTGATGGGACTAAGAAAACGTTACAACCGCTCATATCTATGGCTTGTTCGTCAAAAGTTACAGCTGTTTTACTGAATTTTCGATCTAGAGCACAGTATCTACAGCAAAGTCAAATGAAGGTATTTGGATCTGAAATTCTGTCCATAAATAGGTCTAATAATTTCTGATATATATCAAAGTTTTTATTCAAAACGAACATTTCCTTTTCGAGATATTGAATTTTCAAAAAATGTTCTCTTATAATAGACAAGACACAATACTGAAGCTGTTCTGAAAATTCGTTATCTCGAAAAGAAAGCATTCGTTTTGGCTGAAAATTTTGGTACATGTTAGAAATCATTAGACCTATTTATGGACAGAATTTCAGACCGAAATACCTTCATTTGACTTTGCTGTAGATGACGTGTTCTATGTTGAAAATTCAGTAAAACGGCTGTAACTTTTGACTAACAAGCCATGGGCATGAACAGTTTTAAGGTTTTCTTAGTCTCACCAATCCTTACTCGTGGGCAAAATATCAGCTCCAAAGCTTTTTAACAGTTGAGGTACCTCCTTCATGAGTCATTTTATTCTTTTTTGTCAAATGATTTCACTCGAGAAAGATTTATTTTTATTTACTAATAGTACCATTTTCCCGTTTCTTTATTATTTTTGCATATTGTATTCAATCAATAAATGATTGACTTTATCATTTTACATTGATTTGAATAATTTGGTAGCTTTTGATATATTCGAAATGGTTTTGGCTTTCATCATCGGTGGTGGTCTTGCCTTTCTCACAACTGTTGTTCTTTCGAAAATTTCCAAAAAGATCGATAGTATTCGATATGATGTCAAGGATTTTGTGAAAATAGCTGCAGACACAGCGACTGATGTTCGACATGATTCGGTTGGCATTGTTACACGCCTTGTGCTTACGATCGATGAAATTGCACACAATCTAACTAAAAATATCGATGAATTTACTCATGTCTTTCTTGAGTCTCTTACAATGCTCACTCATCGTATCGATATTAGTGTTCGTTTGTTGACAAATGTCGTTGTGGCTTTCCTTACTTGCTGTTCACTTGGTCTTCTTTTGTACTTAACCGATTTCTCACCTTTTCTTCGTACCATTGTTTGGTTCGTGTTAGTTTTACTTTGTTTTTATATGGTTCGTAACTATGTCCAACATTCAAATTTGGTAGAATCTTCGCAACAATATGTTCCTTCAGTATATTCAACGATGGACAAAAAGAAAACGATTAAAGGTGAGAAAAATACAAATGATCTGATTCTTTTCGATAACAAAAAACTGTTTTTTTTAAAGTAAATTTTTCATTTAAAAATTCAGAAAAAAAAATTCTATTAATAGAAATTGTGTAGAGCTTTGAGCGAATTTATCAATTTTTTTTTAAATAAAAACTCGTTCAGATTTAGGAGGGAAAATAAGCTGTCCCATTCATCGGGATTTACTATCAACCTGATGATAAAATAAATCGCATACCATGTTTTCCGATTGCTATAACTCTCATTCTGAGTAATTTGACCAGTATAACTCGGTTGCACTTTTGCGATTAAGTAAATCAGGAAAAGAAACAGAAGAGAGAAAATGAAGGATAAAATATCGGAATGTATGTTTATAATTATCCTTTTTATTATTACTTTGGCGACAGAAAAAAAGAAAATTATGCAATTATCCGCTGTAGAAAAATAGATTGTTGTATACACCATAAAATGCCAAAACAATGTTAAGATTTGCATGTATTTTATTTGAACAAGCGTTGTCCAACAATATTGTGATAGTACACGCTAGAGGCATATAAAAAGAGAGGATCATTATATACAAAGTTTAGATATATATGTTCTTTCTCTTTCTTTCTATCAAGTCTTTCTACTTTTTTCCCTTGGTTTTTTCCTTTATTTAATGTGATCATTTAGGTATATGCCAAGTTTATTATGTTAACGTTTGATAAATTTCATCTAATCTCAAATATAGAAATTTGTTACTTCTTTTGCAAAAGTTATTTTCTTCAGTTTCAAATCATTTTTCTTACACACACTAGCATATAACAAAGAACTGAGCAATAAGTAACGTAACAAATTGTTTCTTACTTCAATATTTGAAGTCACTTTTTGTCGTATCAAAAAGTTTTCTGTATGATAAATCTAATGTTTCTACTTCTCCCCTTAGAAGTGAGTAGGGGTGGGAAGTTACCGTTACGTTACCAAGTAACTAGTAACTCTCAAGTTACTAGTTACCGAGTAACTAGTAACGTCGGAGTTACCAGTTACCAGGTAACTAGTAACTTCGGAGTTACTAGTTACTTTTGGTAGGTAACTTGTCTAAGAAGTGGAGATATCGCTTCCTAATGAGTGAATACCATCATTACAGTACTTATTCAGCTCACGAGTTACCGAGTAACTAGTAACGCACATAGGAGTTACTAGCTACCAAGTAACTCGTAATTTAATTGAGTGATGAATAGATGATATTCAGTCATTAGGAAGCGATATCTCGACTTTTTAGACAAGTTACCTACCAAAAGTAACTAGTAACTTCGAAGTTACTAGTTACCTGGTAACTGGTAACTCCGGCGTTACTAGTTACTCGGTAACTAGTAACTCAAAAGTTACTAGTTACCCGGTAACGTAACTCCCGGGTAACGGTAACTTTCCACCCCTAGAAGTGAGCTAATCTAAGATTGCCATAAAAGCTTTTAGTTGACTTTGGGTGAAAGTGATAGTATATCTTTTTAAAATATTTTAATTCATTATCGGAAAAAATAATTTTATTTTCAAAATTTAAACGAAAATAGTTGAATGTCTCAATAATAAGAAACGACTTCTTCTGTTTAGGAGCAACAGTGATCAGGAATATGGTTAAACCTCTAATAAAACAGACGCTAATTTCGAAGAAGTTATCATATAAACCATGCGCTCTCGTTATGGGACGAACAGGAGCTGGAAAAACGACGTTGGTCAATGCACTTTGTGGAACACGACATGAATCAGGCGCAGGAAAAGGAAGTGTGACGCGAAATCTTTTTCGTAATGATGTCGGTAATGGTGAAAATGCATTTTCTTTAATTGATACACCTGGAACTGATAGTTCTATTGAAACATACAAACATGCTTTTTTATTAAGAGAAGCTTTAACAGCAACAAAAATGAATACTATTTTTATTGTTATTAAATACGATAGTCGATTTGATAAAATGATAGACAATTATTTTGAATTAGAACAACCGGTCTACAATTATGGCAATAAAATAATTGTAATGATTTCTCATTGGGATCAATCGAAGGAACCAGAAAAGGATTTTCGAGAAATTTGTGAATTATTTCAAGATGAATGTACAAATATAAACAATATAATATTTTATTCGGAACAAAGTTCGAAAATAGAAGTGGCAAATTTAATGTACACATGCATATCAAATATGGAAGAAGAAAAATTAGAAATAAAGGACGAAGACTTTTTTTTACAATTTAATATATGTCAAATGAAAAGTCAAATGAAAGTTTCCCTCACTCATTATCAAAAAAAAGCAAATTTACTCTCACAAGAATATACAGAATTGATAAATTCAGTTAAATCTGAATCTGTTGAAGATAAGGATGAAGTTTTACATATGACCATAGTCCAATTTAAAAATGAAATGGAAACATTACTACAGGAATTTCGACTTCAACATGGTGGTGCAATGGCAGAATTAGATTATTATACATTCTACATTAAAATGGAGAAGGAAAATGTTAGAATTTGTGATGAGTTTGTTGAAAAAGTAGTACCATTAATGTCTTATAATTTATTTGACAACCAAGATCCGAGAAATTTGATCAAAAAATGTCCATATTGTGGTTTAATTTGGTTCAAAACAGAAGGTTGTGATGGAACCACAACGTGTGGCAACAATAAATTTGACAGTTATTACGACGTCAGTAGTAAAGCTTTTTGGAAATATCATTTGCAACGAACAGATGGAAAGCTTCAATGGACAAAAAACCCAATGAAGAAAAATATTCTTGAAGAATCGACTCGAGATGGTAAAGAAACACTTATACGAAGCGTGCAATGGGTATCCACGATAATCAAAGAATGTAGCGATGATGCAAATTCAAAGCGGGTGGGCTGTGGAAAAGAGTTCAAATGGAGTCAACTTCCAAAAGTAGACGATGATTTAATTCTAGAATTATTCAAAGTAAAAACAATCGATCAAGCTAAACAATTAATTCAAGCCGGCAATTTTAGAGATGTCAAACAAAATTACGAATTTTGTATCGACTCCACTTTTTATTTTTGAATATTTCATTATTTTCATTATATTAAATAAACCGGAATATATACAAAATAAAACTAAAAATTTCTAAAAGAAAAATTTCAACTAAAGAATCACATATGGGTGTGGGTGTGTGCGTTGGTGGGTGTGGGTGGGTGTGTGTGTGGTGTGGGTATGGGTGTGGGGTGTGGTTGGGTGTGTGCGGGTGTGGGTGTGGGTGTAGGGTGTGGGGTGTGGGTGTGGGTGTGTGTGGGTGGGTGTGGGTCTCGGTGTGGGTGGGTGGATGTGGGTGGGTATGGGTGTGGGTGGGTGTGGATGTGGGTGTGGGGGTGTGAGTGTGTGGGTGTGGGTGGGTGTGGGTATGGGTGTGAGTGTGGGTGTGAGTGTGTGGGTATGGGTGTGGGTGGGTGTGGGTGGGTATGGGTGTGGGTGTCGGCGTGGGTGGGTGTGGGTGTGTGGGTGTGTGGGTGTGGGTGTGTGGGTGTGGGTGTGGCGTGGTTGGGTGTGGGTTAGTGCCAGGGTGTGAGTGTTATTACCTTTATTGTCTCACACCCACACCCACACCCACACCCACACCCACACCCACACCCTCCTTGCATCATTTCATGCTTCATTTCGTTTCTGCCAAAACCTATCAGTCTCACGGGCGCATTCTATAGCAGCTTTATTGTCTCGTACATGTCACATAATGAGCATCCAGTTGTTCCAAATGACACAAACATTACACAAAGTCACAAGCGTCTATTATGATCCATGTTCATTTTAACTATTCTAATGAAACTTTCAGTATGTTAACTAGGATTTAAGAATTTATTGATGATAATTCTTGCTGTTTAACGGTGAATGTGAATGACAATGAAGATAGAAAACTGCTATTCACACTCCTGAAAAAACAGTTTGCTTTCTTTCAAGGGAGTAATGCACATTGACGCACTGTGAAAGTATGAGAAAATCAATCAATATTTCTTCGAGCTTCAAGACTGTTGAAGTCTGTAGCAAATAAAAAGAGTCATCAATCTGCTCCACAGGCCATGACAAAGCATTCGTTATGGCAAAGGAACGAATTTGAAATTCTGTATCTTTTGAATTCGGGCTCTACTGTAACGTTTGCTTTTACAACGATAGGATGCAAGAAATGAAATCTAGGACTATGATTCACTTGTCAGATCCGTCAAAATGGTTAGAATTTGGTTCATGCTAGTTATGGAAGAGATTGCCAATTATAATATTCAGAAGAGAATAATTTTTCTCTTGTCTGGCAGCGACATATCTGTCAATACCATGTCAATGAGCAGATAAACTCCAATCGAAATGTAGTACACCTCTTTAAAGAATCAACAGAACACACTAAAAGAAAGAGAAGCAAGGATAATGATTCACAACAAGTGTTGTGTAATAACTACTGTCGTGTATACATGCGATTTTGTATTCCTCATAACAGAATAAATGATAATATGATGTCGTCTACCTTTGAAACATTGCCTGATGAAATTCTCATGATCATTTTTCGATATGCAGGCAATATTTATTGTATTTTTCATACATTTTTGGGTTTGAAACAACGTTTCAATAGAATTCTTGTCGATCGACGGTTACATCTCTTGACCGATTTCTTATATATCAACCATCGAGACGCTAATGTCGATCATTATTACAATTCTTGGTTAGTTCGTATGTTAATACAAAAGTTGTGCTTATTGCGAAGCCACAATCTTAACACTGAACTTCGTCCATGTTTTCAAATGCTAGCAAGCTTTCATATTCAAGAAAAATATCGTCAAGTCGAACATGAATTCCTGTCTAATCGTGAACGATTTCAATCGATACGTGCCAATCTTAGTGGTGAAGAAATTCTTCTTCGAGATGCGATATTGAAAAAAGCTTTCAATGAATTAAAATCTCATTCAACAACACTCGAAAATATACAACAACTGAAAGTTATTGTTCTTGAAAAAGGTGCTCGATTAGAATGTATCAATAATGAACTAGATGAATTCAATCTGGCTCATGCACTCAATCAGTATTTGCTATGCTATTGTAATACTCTTCGAGATTCCAATCGATCATGTTTGGATTCTATCGTAGATATGTTTAAAATATTAATTATTTCAAATCCAAATCTTATCAAAAGTAAAGATTATGTCGGTAATGGTGGTTGTCCAATATATTTCTTTCTCATCTATACAATCTATCGATCACAAGATTTCTATTCTTGTTCATCATCAGTCTCAATTGACGTGCGACGATATCAATCTATTGTTGAATTATTCCTTTTTACTACTCAAGGTTTAAAACATATTTTTAATGAAAATACATGGATGATTGATTGTCTTTTAAATAGTTTACAATGGATGAATTCAATTGAAAAACAGATCAATCAACAGATAATAATTCAAACAAATCAAATGGAAATATTGAAAATTTTATTCGAAGAATTTATTCCAAAGGAAGTACTACTGGTCGGTTATTGGGAACATACGTTGCAAAGAGGATTCCATAATTTGATAATAAAAAATCGAATTGATATTATCGTCTTCATTAGTCATTAGAAAGAATTTTTACAAAATTTTCTTGATCGATTCGATAACTATCGAAAATTGATTAATATGATGACTGGAAATCGAGATGGAAGGTTGCTATTCAAACGACTTTTAGAGGAAAAAACTCTAAGAGCATGGTTAACAAGTATCAAATTGTTATTTATACTATTAAACAAGAAAGAATGTAAATTAATCAAGAAATTATTACGATTAATACCTAATTTAATTCAACAAACAGATGATGATGGTAATGATCCATTGCTTTATGTTTGTCTTAAAGTAGTCGGTTGTCGACATCATTTAGTTGCATTTTTAATTACGATGGGATGTGATTTAGAGAGACGAAATATTTATGGTCAACATTTTTTTCAAGTTCTACAAGGAAGAAAGAATAGAAAATTATTGGAAATATTAATTGAACGAGGAACAATCGTAATAGAAAAGATTTGGGTGTGGATGTGGGTGTGGGTGTGTGGGTGTGGGTGTGGGTAAGGGTGTGGATGTGGGTGTGGATGTGGGTGTGGGTGTGGGTGTGGGTAAGGGTGTGGGTGTGGGTAAGGGTGTGGATGTGGGTGTGGGTGTGGGTAAGGGTGTGGGTGTGGATGTGGGTGTGGGTGTGGGTGTGGGTGTGGCTGAGGGGCATCTGATCCCACACCCACACCCTCAAGTATGAAACAGAATATTTAAATGATTATTAAACCTTTATTTGAAAATACAGCGAAAAAGAAACCGAGCCAATAATTATCTCAGAAAAGATACAAAAAGCAAAAAAGAAATAATGTATGTCCGACAAATATCGGTCATAATTCAGTCAAGCAAAGTAAATTGATTATGTTTATATGTTGCGTCGCTTAAATGACGACATGTGTGGAGCTGTCGGTTCAGAATGTTGAACTAGAGGTGCTTGCATCATTTGATTCATTGTAAGTCCAGCAGTATTACATAGATCTGTAGAACAACAGGTGAGATTTAATGAAGCATATGCTAAGCATGGATCTCGTAATGGAATTGTAAAAGGGGGAATCGTAGCATAAACGTGGGTAAATTTATCGGAGGTACGGTAGTCATATTAAACCGAATAATATGTGTAAAGACCAGCATCGTAGGGCTTGGAATGGTGATGTTTGGTGTCGGAATTGTAATCGTAGGTATCTGTGGATGGAAGGTCGGTACATGAACAGTAAACGTCAGTATAGTATACTGAATCGTTCGCATAGTATATGTAACTGTCAGTATGTTAGGCGATATTGTTGAAAAATTTACATTGATGGTCGGTATAGAGGGTGTCGTGAAAGATATATTCGTATTAAATGTCACGTTAATTGTTGGAACGGTAAACTGCAACAGAAACAAATTATGTTGAATGTATTTTTAACAGTTGCTAACTGTTGTTACTCAATAATTTTACTATAAAAGTTGGCATCGTTGAAAGAGTAGGAAATGTTACTGATGGTACATGAAATGGAATTGTGAGCATGTAAACTCCAATCGATGGTATGTACGATTCTATGGTGAACGTGGTCAAATTACATTGCTGGAAACCATTTAAATAGATCGTAGAAAACATTTCTTGTAAACTTTGACATGATGATGCCGCAGCAATCGAGTACACCCATCTTCACAAACCATATCTCTGTTCATCCGGTGTACAGATACTGTTGGTTGTCAAGGATGGTAACAAGTAGCTGACACAAACTCAGTTATTCGTTGGACACACACTATCAGACACTTCAACTTTCACAATGGTGAAACTGTTAGAATCTGGCACCAACTTGTAGCATCGTAAACTACTAACAAATGTTTGGTTGATGATGAATAATAGGAAAAGTGTAGCGATAATCATAGTAATCGCTTGATGAGTAGCAATGATGTCAGTAACGACAACACTCTGTATTTATAAATCGTACTAAAACGTATTTATTCAAGCATGACTTCAGTATTTTTTGTTTTTACCTTTCTTTCTAGGTAACGCCCATCTAATATTGATAATTAATGTTTTATATTAAATGTATTGATCTTATTCGAATGTGTTAGAAAAGAAAGTATTCTTTTCGACTCTTTTTGTTATTATTGATGCAAAATAATCCTAGAAAATTCTTCAATAGATCTCTAATTAATTCAATCAACAGACTGAAATCGATGTCAAACCTTGATATTATTATTGAATAAAATTTTTTAATAATTCATGTTGGAAGTTTTTCTGCTTTACATTAAATAAAAGGACATGACATATTATTTGTTGCGTGGGAAACATTGGCAAATTTCGTCAGCTTTAATTCGATTGTGTAAGTATATACGTTCGATAAATTATTCATTCAAAAGATATTTGATTTATTTTTCTTTATCTTAATGTGTTCTCTATATGTTGCCCATCTATCGTATAATTTATTTATTTATTTCTCTTGGTCGCGTATACATCGATTTTTACGTTCTCCTTGTGTTTCCTTTTTTGGATATATCTCTCCTCATCCTTCAAAAACACAATGGGAGACATTATTCACTATTGACACTGAAGCGTTAGCAACATCTAGCGCAGATGCAAAACTGCTTTGTATCAGATCAACAATTAGCAGAAATCGACCAAACAGTGGACTCATTTTAACATCTAATCAGTCATTTAACAACTCGAATTTATCTTGAAAATCACAGATAATCTAATCTACACACACGAAAATAAGATGTAATTGTAACGAAAAATGATCGAGATAATTGAACTCAGTAAGTTCTTGGCTTTGTTTCTGTTGATTCATGCACACTTTCGTTACTTGTCGCTATACACTTGCTCTTTTATTTCAACCACATTCTTCTTCTTTTACATATTAAGTTACACACCACTAAGTATATCACTCCCACACGTGTATATCGTTGTTCGATCTTACTCTCACCGCTCACTATTATCAACTGTCTATATTCTCCACTGTTCTCTTTTCTCCTTCATCTTAACCTTCTCGTGAAGAGAGAACAATGTGCATATATGCAGTGAATAGCGCAGCGATTACAAAGGTATTGAAAAAGTATTGAACACTGAACAGTATTACGTAAGGATACAAGGTTCACATCATGGAAGGATGATATGAAATAAGAGCGAACTAACGTAAGGATGATGTCACATACTGGTGATAGTATGTCACATCGGTGTATCTCTTGGCACAGTAATATATTGATGTATCGTACAATTTATTGTAAAATGCGACACATTTTATTTTACTGTAAAGAAATGCCGGTAATATAAGGTATCAAGGATATTGTTGCTTTTATTTTGATTTTCAACGTGGCCATTACACGAGACGCTAGTAAATGAAATGATATAAAGATAATCATACATAAGAATAAGATATGATTACAAATGAATAATCAAGTCCCATAAACCATCGAAAGACAGTCTATGCTTTTTTCTTGCTCCCATCTCTGGCCACAAAACCCAAATCTTTCTTTGCATCATTCATGTTGAGCCAAAGTTGATAGTTATCTGAACAGACAAAATACGTGCCACTCTCCTTTCGTACAAGAGCATCAAGAGCTCTGTCGACAAATTCACAAAGATCTCGATGACTGCACCACACTGTACGCTCCCACTTATCGTCTGCAGCTTCATTGCGGACATTAATCCAGCCGAATCGGGCGCAAATAATGTTTTTGTCACGCGTCGCATGAGCTATTTGTTCGCCTAATAGTTTACTTTGAAAATAGGCTTGATCGATTGGTGTGAACACACCGTCAATAGGAGGATCATTGGCCACAGTTAACTTTCGAATTGGAATCGAATCGTCGAGGGTTTGAGCCACAATAGACCGGTACGGTTCTTGTGTTAAATAGCCAAACATAGTTCTCACTGAACTAGCATAGAGAATTGACTGGACACCGGCTAAAAGATAAATTTGAGATAGGTATCTCAATACAGGGTGTTCCAAAAGTTCCATCGAAAAGTTTACATAAGTATCTCTTATACAATTCAAACGATTGAATTGCCTTTTTTATAGTATGATAGGATATTCTTTAAAGTTTTATTTCATGTAATTTTGGTCATATGTAACTGTGTCTATAAACATTAGAATATATTAACTTCATTAATGGCTAAATTTTAGCTATCTTTCTTAATGAAACGAAAAATGCAAACCGATTTTAGCCTACAAAGACAAGATTTGTACTGTACTAGGGATGAGTTTTAACGCTTTTGTGAAACTAATATAGGAGTAGATCGACAACTCCCTGAAAGACCTTCAGAAATTACAGAAGACAAACTCAACGAAGTTTTATGATGTTTATGAAAATGAGCCACTATCGACTGTTTCGGTTGTTGCCATAGGCTACTTCTTGCCAGAAATAAGAGTGCATCGAATTATGACTGAGTATACTCCATTGGAGCCCACCGAGATATAATTTGTTCAAGGCTTCACGAGGAATACTCATAAGACCGAGTTGAAGCTATATAGCCTTGATACCAATGTTAAAGAACATTAACCATCAAGAGAACTCGCTGTTTTGGACGATGCCGCTTTTCATTTTAAATCGTTTATCGATAAATATATATTGAAAACCAATGTACATACGACACATACAAAGACATGATTAAAATCAAAACCAGAATCGACAGTAGAAATAAACTAATTCGAAAGTACATCTTCTGCAGTGTTTTTTTTTTCAAATATTTCGAAAATAATGGTTTTCTGTATATCAGGTGAAGATGATTATTTTCAATATTTGCTGGATGTCAAATTATATGAAATAAAACTTTAAAGAAAATACTCTCATAATGTAAAAAAAGGTAATTAAATCACTTGAATTGTATAAGAGATATTTACGTAAACTTTTTGATGGGACTTTTGGAACATCCTGTACATAATCTTTCCTGATTAGTACCATAGTGGCTAGCACACATGTACTATTCCTATCATTGGAAGTTACAATGCTCGCTATTTTGGCGTGTCTAGCTCGTAACCGGTCTGTAATTGAGAGATAGATGAGTTTATGAAGTAATTCTTTTCTACAAATATCTTTCAAACAACATAAAAACATTGAATAAAGCTTTTTTGTGGAAGACGCCACTACATTTAGTTTGTTCTTTAAGCAAACTCTACAAAACTACGATGTATCAAACTCAAAAATCTAATTTATCAGCCACGTAGTTATACAATTTAACCATTCTCAACTTACGTGCTTCAAACACATTTCTTGTGCCTTCAACATTCACTCGTAGAAGGTTGTTGACGTCGGTCTCAAATGGTGAACTGGCCGCCAGATGTATGACAATGTCAATTTTGCGTTCACCAAGAATACGATGTAATTTTTCCCTATCTGTAACATCGCATTGCACAAATCGATCTTGTGGTATTGCTGTTCTTTGTTTATCGCTCTCAGTTATGGGCAATTTTTCTAACTCATAACGAGACGAAACCTCCGTGGTAATATCAAGACCATAGACGTCGTATTTGAGAGGGATCTGTGTGTTCAAATGGTTGAAAAAGAGTCGACCAACTAAACCAGATGCGCCTGTTATTAACACTCGCTTTAAACTCATTTTTTGTACTTGCTTCTCCAGTTACACTTAAAAAGAATGTGGAAAGAAAAAAACAATGTCGACAGTCGTCGGCAGGCAATGAATAAAAGAGAAAAAACAAATAGACGTGCTGCACTTCTTTTTCTTTTTCTTTTTCTTATGCTCGAATGGTAAAGGGTGGGTGTGGGTGTGGGTGTGGGTGTGGGTGTGGGT